>JAQQZY010000013.1:11722662-11746739 GCA_030068375.1 Ostorhinchus rueppellii | reverse complement strand
GTCCATCTTCAACACTATTTCTGAGTAATGACACCAGAAAGGTGGTTTGGAGCGCTGGCCCTTTAAATGCACAGGAGCCACTTCAGGCCCCGCCCCCTCCAGGTTGTTGGTTGTGCTGCTCTGTCCCATTCAGCCACTTGTGTTCGTTAATAGAAGCAACAATCATTGTTTTTTTATTACTTTAGATGGTCTAACAATTTTTTCCTCAACCGTGAAAACGTTTCTGTCAGTAAAGGATAATTTACTGGGAATTATACATTCATTCATACATTCATTCATGCATTTATTAAAATTTACTTTTCTACTAAACACAACAAGTACAATCTCAACCACGTATAAAAAGTACAGAAAGCCAAGGTCTTGGAGGAAAAAAAAATCGCAGTTTGGAAAAAGTCTGGAATTGTTATTTGGATAAACAGTGAATGACAAATAATGAACTGAAACACTTCAGTTCTTGCATCAATTGTCACTTTTCCATCAGGTTTATTCGTAAAACTTTATCAGTATTTACTAAATGTCGGAACAATAATGTCAGTTTTTCCATTAAATCACAAATGCGATGATTTGTTTATTTATTATCACGAAATGACACGACAAGTCATTCCATAAACATGACGGTGAACGTAAATATTGTTTAATTACAGATATATTCATTATTATTATTATTATTATTATTATTATGTATTACCCCTCTATTCTGTACAAAATTTAAAAAAAAATATTCAGTTTCCTGGTGTGTGCTCACATTCTGCACCGTATTTCTTTTAAAATGCTTCTTTTGTTGTAATATCTGTCCACGTGGATTTTTTTTATCACATTTCACACATCACACATATCACAATTTGCAAAAAAAGGTCTTTCCATTGCAGTTTTGTGTAATATACCAATTTCGCAATGCTTGAAAAACCACCTCTTGCAAAAACTTTTAATCGATAAATGAGTTTTGGCAAAATTGTTGTTTTTCCATTTAGGTAAATTTTTATGCGCAAGTTATATTTGCGATATTTTAGGGTCAGTGGAAAAGCGAGTAATATCTGTCATTGTACTGGCAAAAACGGTGCTTTAAGCATTCCATGTTTTCTTTTCTGCCTGTTTTAGTGACATGACACACACAGGAGTTAGTACTTATCGCATAATGATTGTTTTTGAAGATTTTTGATGTTCTAATAATTTTTTTTACGCAACTCTATATCATTGTAATAGACATTCAATTCAGCATTACTATTATTTTGAAGGATCTGCTAAATTTATGGGTTTTTTGTGCATTCTTTCCATATTTAGCATAAGGTTTATGCACTAATTGGTCTATTGTTCAGTTTTAGCCTATGAAGATGTCAGCTAACGCGAGAAAATGAAAGGCTGATTCAGAATGCTGAGTTTTTAACTAGAAATGGACTTCTAAGTATTGTATTGTTCTTGATGACTTTTGATGGTCTCGTATTTTTTACTGCAACTGTACATCATCAAACCCAAAGACAAAACAACCAAACTCAACAAATATTTCACTAAAAAAAGAAACAAATATCACACATTTTACAACTATTTCATTGTGGCTCTTGTTGTCCTGTTGTCCTCATATTCTGTATAAACCCCATGTCCTCTGGGTCAAAATGACCCATCTTCATTAAATCTCCATTATAAGCAGCTTAATTGAATTTGAAACATCAAATCTTATTTTGCTTGAAGAAATCACAAATCCACAAAGGGCCAGTATTGTTCCATTTGGGTCAGTGCAGTCTGAAGACCACCTGTCTGTGTTTACGTCTGATACTGATTGATCTGAGACAGAACTAAAACATTCTCACATGGAACTAAGTCTGTGACTGATTTCAACTCAATTTGACTTTCGGGTCATTTTGAGCCGAAGACGATCTTTGTACATTTTTTTTTTAACAGCTTACATGGAAATGCGAATAAAGGCAACAATTCACTGTTTCTAATTTTGGGGTCAATCTAGGAAAAGTCATCAAATTTCAAGTTGAAAAAATATCATTTAGAGGAATTTTTTTTTTGTTTTTAAACACAGTGGCGGGTCATTTTGACCCAAGGACAACAGTAAGGTTAACAACCCTTAAGTCCAAGTGTAGAAAGAAACCGAGCTTATTTTGTTTTACCCCAATTTTACATGACTTCTCTAATTAGCAAACGTATACGTCTACAGGACAAACTGTTGGGCTGCCATAAATGGAAACACCTCAGACTTTCAGTTGTCTCATATAATAGTCATTTAGTTCTTTTTAGATCTTAAAAGATGGTGTTGGAATTCTCTAGTGTATGAATAAGACGTTAAAGATCATCCCAGAGGTCGTCCAATTGTTGTGGAACCAACAGTTTGATGATCATGATGGATATTGTATTGTTCTCAAGCACTTTTGATGGTCTAATAATTTTTTCCGCAACTGTACATCGTCAAACCCAACGGTAAAATAACCAAACTAAACAAATATTTCACTAAAAAAGAAACAAATGTTACACATTGTACAACTATTTCATTGTGGCTCTTTAACAACACTTTAAGTCCAAAATGGCGTAGGAAGAAACCAAACTTATTTTGTTCTCCCCTAATTTTACATGACTTGTCTGATCACTGAACGAATACATCTTCAGGACAAACTGTAGAGCTGCTGTAAATGGAAACACCTCAAACTGTCCGTTCTATCATATAATAGTCATTTAGTTCTTTTTAGGTCTTAGCAGATGAAATTCTCTAGTGTATGAATAAGACGTTAAAGGTTGTCCAATTGTTGTGGAACCAACAGCTCGATGATCATGACGGATCGACAATAAGGAACAAAATGCAGAGAAACAGGAAGGGGAAGTAAGAAGAGACGGACGAGGGTTTAGAAAATTCTAAAACAAGACGATTTGTAAGAAGGTCGAAAGGAAAGGAGCATGAGTGGGTGAGTGTGGGCGTTGGTGTCCGATCAGAGGAGTAAGCGGGGGAGCGGTGTACCTTTTCAATAGACAGCTTAGTGGCCATTATATGGTCTGGAGGATTAGCGCTGTTCACTATTGTTCCCCTCAGGAGGTACCGGCACACATTCACATGCACGCACACAAAACACACGCCCTCATCCACGGAATTTTTTGATCTCATGCTCTGGTTTTGTTTCATCACTGTACCTCTGTATGGCATACATGCACCGATGCACCCACGGCTTCAGAGGAAAACACACACATGCTTGTCTCCCCACCCTGCGACTCCATAAAAGGCCGTTCTATTGACAGACCTGCTTGTTCGCTGAAGGAGTCTTTTCTCATTAGGGCTGGGATTTGGTCGCCGGCCCTGCAGGCACCATTGTCCCACTCAGAGCGGGTTATTAGGCCTCCCCGCTGCAACAACCCCCCTGCTGAATAGACCTGAGAGGACTAGAGAGTCTGTGAAGGGCAGAGCAGGGTCTGGCAATTAGCAAAGACATGTTTGAAGAGAGGAGGGAGAGAAAAGAAAGGGAGAGTGGAGGAGAAAGAGAGAGCGGACCTGCGCTACAAAAAGGCTTCTTTTGAAGTTTTAGAAACTTTTGTCTGCTCTTTGCTGCTTCACTCTTGCTCCGTCATCAAAGCCAAAGACTGGTTCTTTAACACGCAACATCCCTCCACCTCCTTCCCTCTCTCCCCTTTTCTTTCTTTTCTTTTTTCCCTCCTGTTTTTCTCTCATTCGTTACTCCTCTCCCAGAGAATGCATTTGAAAAGCCCTGTATCTTCCGCAGCCGCTTTGATGTCTTAATGACGACGTGAAGAGGGAATTACGCTCACAGATTCCCCTTCAACCTCCTTTCGTCGCGCTCCAGATTCCGCCGGTTACATCTGGCTTTTACAAACTCACCTCACTGACAACAAGCAGGCGGGATGCGTCGGAAAACGCTAAACTGATAACGAGCGAGAGCCGATAAAGGCAGAACAGCGGCAGACATGGAAAAACTTGTCCCTCTTATCCAAACGCCTTATCGCTGTTGCAGCTCTGTGTCCCTAAAGCTTGTGTTTTATCAGACTTTGATACTGCATTGTTGCCTATTCAGTGTGTTTTTGTCATGTGGCGGTGGAGGCGGGTAGACTAAACCGGTGATTAAAGCTGCTACTGTGCCGTATCGCCGCTCCAGGAAGTTCGATAACACGCTTTATCTCTTGTCTTTTCAAACATTAACATAACTGAAGTGGAAACGGCAGACGAAAATGTAATTACAACAAATGACAGGTAATTAAAATATCTCCTGATATTATATGTAACTTGAAACAGACAATGTCACGTCATGTAAAAGAACAGATGAGTTTGTGCAGACTGGTTTTGTTCAGGTGTGTGTCTGCGTGTGTGTACATGCAAAGTGTAGCATTCCAACGCATTGTGTTTCACATAAATGCATGCACAATATGTTTGCTGGATGTGTGTGTGTGTAGTTTTCCCCGTGGTTCTTAGACAAACACTGGGATGTTTCTGCGGCGCCTCTGTCTAAAGTCTGATCCCAGTGACAGCATGTTGAAAACTGATACGCATTCACACTCGCACAAACACACTTCACTCTGTGGCCGTGACCATAATCTCGTCTCTACATTCCTCTCCACTGACTCCCTTTTTGTTTGTGTACACTGTAAGATATTCGCCGGTCCAGTTTTGTCCCGAAATGTCTAAATGTCCTAATGTTTGTTTGTCTTGTGCGCACAAACTTGCACTCCTTCCAGATCCACAGGGTTTGCGACTGTTATTACTTTGTCCGTTCAAAAATAATGTCCACAGACAATTTCTCTGCTCAGATTTAAGTTGCCGTGACAAGCTACAAAACCAACAAGCAGGAACATAAGTCTGAATAAAGGAAGGGAGAGTGCTGGAATGAAGAGAAAACGATGACAAGTAGCAGGTTTAACCCTTAGGGCTCCACGGACAGCGGTACCAGGACTGAATCACATGACATTTTCAACACGTCGTAGTGTTGGAAGTCGGTCACATAGACCAGTGTTTCCCAACCAGTGTGCCGTGAGAAGTCATCAGGTGTGCCGTGGAAAATGATCCAATTTCAGCTCGTATGTACTGTAAGCAAGCAGTGTGATATAGATTAGATACAGATATAGTTGTGTGGATGGACCAGTTACCCATGAACCGCAGGTATTGGGTTGGGGTGGGGGAGATATGCCTCCCATACTATTTATACAATGGACCTCAATCCGGAGGTCCGTCCGAGGGGTCACTGATTCACCCCTTTCAGGTTTCTTGAAATTTCAAGAAAGTTTCCAGAAATGTATAGTATCCTGCGCCGCCCCCTCCCCCAGACAGACCATCAATCGCAGCTGTTTATGAAATTTCCCTATGAAAATGACCCTTTCAAACGTTTACATGCAGTCAGATCCCAACCAATAAAGGCCCATTTATTCTCGATGTTAAATATGGATATGGACGGAGCCCCTCCGTCTCTGTCCCCATCTGCACGTTTCTATAAAGCATACAGATACGGATACCAAATGGAGCAGTACCACCGGAAACTGTGGGGGTAGTGTTACTGTCACTACCCGATGTGTAGCTCTACTGAGGCACGAAGAAGAAATGGGGGAAGTTTTGAAGATAGGCTGTGTGAGTTGTCATGCTGGATGTGGGGGGCCACCTGGCATGCCTGCAAACCCGACGGATTTTGGTAGATTTTAGCAAAATTATCGAGGGAAAATAGAAAAAAACCGCACAAAATTTGAAAATGAGTATAGCAGCACTGAGCTAGCAGTATACTGGTGCAGCGCTGTTGTTCCATTGTCTGGGGAGAACCCTGAAGCTTATTTTGTTCTACCCCAGTTTTATATGACTTGTCTGATCAGCGAACGTATACGTGTTCAGGACAGACTGTAGAGCTGCCGTAAATGGAAACGGCTCAAACCGTCACTTGTCTCCTATCATCATTTAGTCATTTAGTTCTTGTTAGATCTTAGCAGATGGTGTTGGAATTCTCTAGTGTATGAACAAGACGTTATAGATCATTCCAGAGATTGTCCAACTGTTGTGGAACCAACAGTTTCAAAAAACAGTAGTTGGAGCCACTTCTCTCATACGACCCTGTTTGAACCCTTTGAACACACCTGCAGATTGACGTCTTTTACACTTAATCAGAATATCATTGATCTGATGAACTGAAGTACATAATATAACAAAAACTCAACCTGTTAACACAGAAACAGGCCCTCAGGACTTGGCAGTAGACGATCAGTTTGACTACCTGACATCTCAATAGTAGTGCTAATTTTTACAAGTATGATATAAAAATGTATGATCAGATTTGACATGATAAGAATGCCCTGTTAGAGCTCAGAGCTTGGGGGTCACACTCATTTCTTCTAGGTGTCGCATTCAGCCCAACTGGATCTCATGTGGGCCGGACCAGTTGAGTAAGAGTATCATAAGTTATAAATAATAACAACTTTTTTCTCTTTGTCTTAGTGCAGTTGTGGTGGATTTGTTACCCACCGCAACCCTGTGTTAGTAGTTTTGTTTATTTCATGAGTTTTGTTACAATTAATAATTATATCACATGGTTGCACATGGAGTGTTTACCCTCCTCCTATCAGGTAGGAGGCTGAGGCACACACCAGCACAGACAACCAGACTGAGGAACAGCTTTAATCCACAGGCCATCAGACAAATGAACTCTAGTTGATATGCGCTTTTAATGCATTCTTAATGCACTTTTAATGATCTTTTATTGATATTCTTAATATCGGCACTTTATTTGTTGTGCATTTTATGGAACTATCTATTTATGGTAATTGTGGGTGGGGGGTAGTTGCAGTTCTCTTTTAGTACTTGAGTTTCTTTTTATCTGTACAGATTGTTACGGACACCCGGGACCTGAGTAACTTGTTTCGCTTTGTTGTACCGAAATGACAATAAATTCTGAATCTGAGTCTGCATGTAACTCAAAAGTAATAAGGTAAGGAATTACTTTTAAATAACAGTAACAAGTAATCTGTGATGTACTACAGTTTGGATGCAACTTGCACAACATCGATTGCGATTCTTTTCAGGATTCTGATTGGTTAATGGTTCTCAATTGTCTCACCACACTGCCATCTACAGGTTTGCCACACTCATGACAGTGTAGATATATGGACGGAAGATTTTTCTAAAAACAGTCATGTGTGCACAAGTTGTTTTTTTTAAAACAGAGAAAGGGAAATATCGGTTTTTGATGTGTAAACATAGCCCTAGCGGCAAACAGCCAAGCATACATTTCAGTGTCAGGAGAAAATGTAGATCTGTGCTCTCCAAGTGGATAATTTCTGAAGTATTTCTCTGTATTCTAATAAAAATAATACAAGAGTTCAACTTTCTAACTTAACTCCAATCATTACTGCAGTGATTGTTCCTTCCTTTGGCCTTAATTATGCCCCAGGCTTCGTCTGATCAATAAACTAAATTGTTCTTCACACAAGCCTTTGGTGCCTTTGTCCTAAGAAACAGATTAAAATGCAAGGCTGCCATACACAACAAGTCTAAGATTAAGATCAAATGCAATAAAGAAGAAATGGAGAGTCTAATTCCAAAAAAAAAAAAAATGCTATTAAAATCTGAAAATAGGTTTTGGCAGGCAGAGGTATGGTCGAGCATTATTCAGGAGAGGTGAGAGGAGTCATGATAAGACGGTGAGCGGGACCCAATTTTCATTAACATCCCTCTCAACTCTCTTATTTTGGGAGGAGGTGAATCTGGGAATGAGATGCAATTTACCATGGGCGAGGGATACATTTTTTAGTTGTTTCTAGCATTGCAATCATGTTACATGTGACACAGTAACACCTTAAAAAGGCAGTTTTCCTTTTGTGAATACTGGCTGGATGACACTTTCATTGTGATGAGTTAGTGGATGTAACAGTGCTGAACCCAGGCAATGATTCCCATCTCCAATTTACAATAGAATAGAATAAAATAGAATAAAATAGCATTTATTCTCATTGTGTGTACAATGAAATGAGGAGTTCTACTCCAGTCAGTGCAACAATATTAACAAAATACCAGTGCTACAGAAATAAGAAGAGAGTGAAAACAAAGTAACGTAACATTAGAGCTAAGTACAATAGAAAATTAAACTGAATAAAATATGAAAAGACAAAAATTTAAAGTAATAATAACAGTATGTATTACTCATGAAAACCACACACACACATATACATATACACATATATATATATATATATATATATATATATATACACATATATACACACATACATACACACAGCATTAACATTAACAATATGTATAGAAATATGAATAGCATTTGCAGTATGTATATAAATGAACAGCATGAACAGTTTGTATGTACATCATCAGCATTAACAGTATGTATGTGCATGTACATGAGTTTGTATATGCATGAATAGCATTAACAGTACTGTATATATATATATATATATATATATATATATATATATACACATATACACACACACACAGCATTAACGGTAGATATATTCTTGAACAGAATTAACAGTACGTATATACAGTATATGAACACCATTAACAGTATGTATATATTTGATATATTTGAACCAAGTCTATGTAAAATAATGCAATTATATTTTGATAATTATTGACTCAATATTGCATTGGCATTGCAGATCAGAAGATTGTTACACAATTATTAGACTGTGCATGAGCTAATTGCAGAGTAAAGTACAACATGTCCTCCCTAATCTCTGCATCCTGCGAATTCAGCCAGACAACAAGCACTGAACTTTTTTTAAAGGATTTCTCTGAGGTCACTAGGCGGTATGACCGGCCAGACCACCCCAGGGCCCTCATGTCTGCTGGCTGGCAGAACAGCATCCCACTAGATGTACTTAAGTCAAGGAGAGGGTCACTTCAGACCAAAACTAGTCCCTGCAGCACCTGTAACAGTCCACTCACAGACTTTCTGTAGACGTGCTCGCAGCAGCTGTAGCCAGCAAATATAACAGCACTGATTGTCAACATGATTCTTATTAACTCTTTAAAACCTGACGTGTCATCGCTGACGCACCTGTGCATATGCAGTTTAGATGGCTGTAACTCTGTCACTGTTTGTGCAGTTGGAAGAATTCAGACTGTTTCTGAAACCTGAGATGTTGCGCTTTATAGGTTTTATTGGGTCATTACTGTAATTTCACTCACACCTGGACTAGAATCTGGAGAAAAAGACGATTTAGCAGAATTATAACATGCAGTAAATGACAAATGATTGGTAGATTTTGAAAGATGTTGGAAAAAAATAGCTCAGGAAAAATGGACAAACAGCAAAAAAGTCCAGGTGAACCATTTTAGGCTTAGGCTTTACAGTTATATCTGCCTAATATCTGCAAGTTGAAGCTCTTTTTTTCTTGTCTGGCTATGACGATTAGTATTTTACTTCTTCTCTTGCACCATTTTGATAGATTCTTCTTATTTCAGCCTTTCGCAATGGTTAAACCTATAATGTGGCACATCTGTCATCCTGGTAGGAACAGGGATCATGATTCATGGTACTTGAGATTTTTTTGCTGAGTGTTTTTATTCCTCTTTAGGCATGAAAAAACAATGCAAATGAAATTTTTTATGACCCTATTTTTGATGGAGTTACAAAAATGTCCACTTAGCTGGACACCATAAGTTTAATTTTTGAAGAAACGAAAAATATTTAAAAGCTATCATCAGAAAGTGATAAACTGTGTGAAAACTATGAATACTCTAATACCAGTTATTACTCACTTCATTCAGATAATATACAAAAACAAATACACTTTTTGATTAAGAAAACTGTTACAGTCTAATGACAATTACCAGTACAGTAAAACATATTACTGCAGATCAGGCTTAACAAGAAAAGCAAAGTTATAGTAATTGTTTGAATTGTAGTGTATGGGATGGGATGGGATGGTAAGTGTCCACTGTGTAGGCTGATATGGAACCTAAACAACTGAACCTATGAATATACGAGAGAAAAACGGCAGGATAGCTGTCCACTTTAGTGACCAGTATCCACGAAAGGCTTAAACTCTTTAAAACCTGACGTGTCATCGCTGACACACCTTGCACATTTACAGCTGGGATGGCTGTAACTCTTTCACTGTTTGTGCGATTGGAAAAATGGGCAAACAGACTCACTCACAGCCTATTTTCTAACCCTTTAGTTCAGTCAAAATAAGAAAAAAAAAAGCCCAGGCGGAACATTTTAGGCTTAGGGTTTAAAGGGCTAACCAGAATGTGGAAGTTTGAATCAGGAGATCGTTTTCTGTTTTCTTACTGCAGAGCCCACAGAAGCCTGTGTTCTGTTCCACACTAACGATGCAATCAAAGCTATTGTGGTAGAAATCCTGCAGATAGCTCACACCTCTGCAACTCCATGCTAATGCTTGACCTGAAACCTGTTAGCCACAATAGCTAATAACCTCAATAATCTTCCCATAATAATGGCAATTTTACTCCACGTGGACAATTATTTTGTCAGAGTGGGTGTGAGATTATTCAAATAGAACATAATGTTTAATAATAACAGTATAGTGAAATTACTACCTTTGGATAAGAGGCGGCTCCATATTGTCAGTGTGACACTGTTCGTGCCTTGTTCAAGGACATGAAGGTAGGACAGGTGGATTACACTACAGCTACCTCAGGAATATATCACTCTCTATAGTTTGTACCATTTCATGCGAAACAAAATGATATTTTTGTATCAATAGTTGTAAATGATATATTTCGTAAAAGCTCTGCGAATGGTTGTGTTCCCTGTTATATAAAGGATAATGCACAGCAAACCTGTCATTACTGTGAAATAGACCCTGACAGGGTAATGAAGGTCTGGAATCACCCGGTGCATGGGTTTATTTCACAAGAATGACCAAATTGCTGTTCACTGTCTCACTTATTACACAGCTACAGAGTAAAGAAATCAATAATTGGACCTAAATGTTTATTTTAAATCAGAACTGTGGCAGCAGCGTCGAAAGAGAAATAACAGAGGGACCGGAATGAACGTCAATCAGAATTAAATATTCAACACCCTGTGTAATAGGTTTGTGATTTAGTCTAATCAAGTCATTTAGTTTAATCTTCATTTAAGGACGAGAGAGCAGGTTAAAAAACCTCCAGAAGATATTAACATAAATCTACAAACTTAAGGAACAGTAAAGAAAAATTGCATAATAATTTGAATGGTGCAATGAGTTCTTAATAGCTATCTCCAGGAGAAGCAACCAAATTAAACTTAAAGACATTAGCTTAGAAGGATTATTGAATGTTCCAAACTCTATTTTCTGCTAATACTGGCACTTCCACCTGGAGATGTGCCCATGCTATTCATGGATCTGATCTAACTGTAACATGGTTTAAAGAGTTGGTGAAGATGAAAATGACTATGGTTAGTCTTTTATTTTCTGAATTAAGTTAGATTTTTTTTTTTTTTTAATTTTATTTAAAGGGACAGTGCATGTTGATGCTAATGGTGTAGCACTGCTGACTGTGAAAAACATGCTATAAGATAATTTTGCAACTGGCTCCCACTTTAGTGCTGCCAGAAGTCAAATCCGCTCTTTCTTGTCTATATATGTTTGTGTGTATTTTTGTAGATTATATATGCATTTTTATTATTTGAGTGTGTTCTGTGGTATGCCATGACACATTCTTATGTCTTGGGCCCACTGTTGGTATTCTTGTTGTGAGAATTAATTCCAGTAATACCTCTGTTGGGCCTCATTTGTTAAATGGAAATGAAAATTAAAAAAAAAATTTAATTGCAAAAAAAAAAAAAAAAAAAAAAAAAAAGGGGACAGTGCATATTAATAAACACAATATGTGCCAGTACACAAGATTATAGCCAAGGCTAATTTACATCTTTAGTCCCTACATAAAACAGCATCGCTCACATAAAACACTACATCCATCATAATTAAGACTAGAAGCGTTTAGTTTTTCTACAGAAATGCACATATTTAAAATGTGCTTCTAGATTTGCTGTGTATTTTTCTGTGTACTCTGTCTATGTAGGGAGTGGTTCAGTGTTTGCTGTGATTCCTGTGACTGTTTATTATCCAGTGACAGTTGGCTTGTTTTCCTGAATCATAACAGTGACATCTACTGGAGGTTTAGGGGATGATTTCTCAATAGGAGCAAATCTTATTTACCAGACCAGCTCTTATTTATACTGTGCACTGGCTTAAAATCCGGAACCATTGAAAAGTAATTTCACAAAAAATATATTCCACAGTGTTTTTTCTTTTTGCTCTAATATTGATGGTTTGGATGCATCATGCCTAAATTCGTTTTTTTTTTTACCCATAAAGACCCAAATATCCATCATTAACCAAAAGCATCGACTGAGCTGAACTGTTCAATACCTGTCGATCCATTAATCCCAGAAATACATGTAAATAACTGGTGTTAAATGCAATTTGTCATTTTTCATGGTCATCAGATATGGCTCCGTCGTTACCGTGGAAACACGTAGTAGATGTACTACAACACTGATTCACTCGTAAAATCAATGGAGTTTCGTCAATGACAGTGGATGGAAATGCTTGGTTTATGTTCAGTTTGAACTCTAAGCCTAAAATAGTTGTCCTGGACTTTTTTTTTTTTTTTAACTATAGAAAGGTTAGAAAATATGCTGTGAGTGAGTCTGTTTGCACATTTTTCCAGAAGACTAAGAACTTTCACAATCTAACTGTCATTTACAATTTACTGCATGTTATAATACTGATAAAACAGCATTTTCTCCAGCTTCTAGTGCAGGCGTGAGTGAAATTACCGTAATGACCCAATAAAACCTAAAAAGCACAAGGTTTCAAAAACCATTGGAATTTGTCCAATTGCACAAAAAGTGAAAGAGTTCCAGTCTGTTTAGGTGCAGGGTGTGTCAGCGATGACACATCAGGTTTTAAAGAGTTCATGATATTTGACTGAAAAAGTCACTTTTTCTTCAGTTTTCTCTGTTTTTGATTTAATAACCTTGGACGTTACTTTAAGCTTTTATGAACATCTTCATGATCAGTCAATTAAATATAGGAAAATACCTGATTCATGCTGATAGAATGCAAAACATAGAGGTAATATTATAGTAAATGGTGATATATCTCTTGAGAAAGGTTAGACAGAGAGAAAATGTCATTTGACACAAAAATAGCTCTGAGTTTTTAGGGGTTAAAATCCAAATACAATATTTTCAGTACAAAATGGGTGATGGATAGTGCTAGTTTCTATATTTTACTGTTTGTTTGTACTAAATATTGTTAAATTGTGCAGCTCTACTGTTGCACAGGCCGATATTCAGCATCCTCTACAACTTTCAGTCTTTACCCGTGTATTTGCAGTTTCACAAGCATGTAGTCTGTTTTCTCTTACCATGTATACACTTCTACATTCAGCGTGACTGCTCCCCCAGGAGCACTAAGGCTGTGTCTTTTTAGCCTTTCCCCCTTCCCTCTGCATTGTGGCCCAGTTGTAGAAAAAAACCCAAATCCTCTGGGGAATGCAGAGCCTCCAGACTGCCCATACAAGTGCAGCAGCAGCAGCAGCAGCAGCACAGAAACCAACACACTCTACCTACTTGTGCTGTATACAAAAGTGGGGCAATGTTTGCCTAGAGGAGGGTGAAGTGGTCTTGTGAAGGAAGGTCAGTGGTTCAAATTCCAAGGCCTGTGGGGAATAATTGTGTGAGTAAAAATCTCTGCTCCTTGCTAAAGTGTACTGAAGGTGCCCTTGAGCTGGAACCAGTCCTCCAGTTGTTGCTTTAAAGCGGTTTTAGCTGCTGGACTTTCACACCAGTTCTTAAGTGTGAATAAGGGTCTGGTGTCACCGCATGTACTCTGTGTGAACCAAGGTTGCGTGAGGAAACAACACATACAAGCTCAGCAAATTCTTCCCTTGATAAAGGTTAATAAAATAGTTTGTTGTTCAACCTTTTCGGCCGAGCAGCAAAAATCCCAAGACACATTAAGTTACTGTATCGATTGTTTGAAATGTCACACCAAGTCTTGTATGAGAACGCAAGAGGGTCAGTAAGCACATTTAACTGCTGAACTTAGCTCAAATTGTATTACGTTGGAGGAAAAGGTCAGAATAATGGGCCAAGAAATTTAATTTTTAATAAAGCAAATGCTTTTGTTTGGCAATGACTTCAGAAAGTCTCAAAGCCTACACCTCCAGTTCAGTATAGGCCGATAATGAGTGATTAAATTTGTACTGTATAGGAAAAAGACACCTCACATACTATTAGCACAAAGCAGGAGATAAATTGTATGCAGAATAGGTTTTAAACAGATAATTGCTCTCTGAGGATGTCCACATATCAAGAAATGACACATTTAATGCATGACTCGCTCCTTTTAGAGAATTTAATGTATTAAAATAAATGTAGACGGTCTTTTAATGGAAGTTGTGATTTTTAGGCGTTTATTATGCAGTGGTTGTAATTTTGTTATGAATGTAATTGTGTAAAACTGTCTGTAATGACCCTTCCAGGTAATTAGACTGCTCCGCTTTCTTAGTTAATGGAATTATCTATGTTGTACCTGTAGTGCTAATGACTGTTTTTACATGATATAATCTCTTCATGCTTCTTTCTTTAATATAGCCTCTCTGTTATAGGCTTAATTACACACAGACGTCCATATACCGTCGATATTTGCAGAAGGTGTCTAGGAAATTGTCTTTGTGTCCTTTATTTGTTGTTCACTGGAGCGCTAGGTAAACTCATTTAGTTCACTCACACCACTGAACCATGTGGACAACACACACAAGGCTTCATATGACATTAGTCGCCATGTGGGTGGAGCCCCGCTTAACCCCCCCAAGTCTGAGAACAATCGCTCCTGAAAAATCAGGAAGAGACCCCGATGTCCTCAGGATGTCAACGTGATAAACGAAACTACTCCCTTTTCACAGGAAACACATAAACTCAAGTCAACTCTAAATTTAGGATCTGATTTAAAGGAGTTGTGACATTTCTGTGTCAAATAGTTTCACAGAACACTTTTGACATTACGCCAAATGTTTTGATTTGCAAAGATGTGGCAGTACTCCATCACCCTATGTGACAGGTCAAGGGTGAACCCAGATGCAGATCAGACTTAATAGTTTTACACAGTTTATTGGTCTCTCCAGGTGAACCACAGAGAACCAGGAGTGCTAAGCACAGTCCAATACAGAGTTACTCAGGGTCCGAGGTGTCCAAAACCAGAGGGGCAGGCTGAGGCTTGGTCAGGGTCGGTCCGGGGTCTATAACCATGAAGTCACAGGGCAGAGGCAGGATTGGAGGTTGGAGAACAGAACCAGGGTCGCTACACAGGGAGAGGCACGGATCTCAGTGGTTGGACGAAGGCGGTTCAGTCACAGGAAGGTTCAGGCAGGAGGCGTTGTCAGGTAAGCAGGGGTCAGACATGGAGGCTGGCAGGCAGGAGCCGGGAACGGAACAGATCAAACCACGAACAGGACAGAACTTCAAGACTCGCTGGATCCCAGAACAAGTCTTACAATCTGGTACTGAAAACAGAACTGAGACAGGTTTATATGGACCACACCTGATGAGTCCCAGCTGCCTCAACCAGGTGTGGCGAATCACTAATTAGTGCAAAGGGAAACTGGGGTAAAGGTGAGAGGAGGAGACAGAGAATGCAGGCAGAAGAACAGAATAGAAAAGCATAGATATGACAAGTCTGCTGAAAAATAATTACTCCTATAAAGTATAGATAAACAAAATTTCTACTTAAGTAAGGTAACAAAGTATTTGTATTTAGTTAGTTGACACCTCTGTTTATGTCAAATATTTACTTCAATTTAGGATGTCCTGATCCCGTCTGAAAACTGTATTGGCTACCGATGTGGGATTTTTTAGAATATCAGGTCAGATTTAGTCATGAGATTGGGCAAATCGGGGCAAGGTCCTGGGGGTAGGTAACCAAACATCCTGCCCCCTCAAATTAAAGTTTCTGAAGGTAGGGAGAAGGAAAATGAGCTGCACAACAGCAGGAGGCTTAGAGGAATTAGTAAAGTGTCGATAAGTTTCACTTTCACCTCATGGTCTATACGTACTTATTATGAGGTACGTGTGGTAGTGATGCGTAAGTCAGGTTTTTTTCAACCTGTAACCGGCTTTTGTGGAATTATTTGATTTATTATCCAACCTGCCCCACACATAAACGGACTTTCTTTTGACCCGCCCCGACCCGCAAGTAACCCACTGATCTGCGCACCACTATTGTATGGCAGGGAACGCACCTCAATATAATCCCTGGATGGTCTGTACATGCGCTACAGTGCTGGCAAACATACCCACGGACCAAAACTAGCCTGCCAAAGGTTCTAATTTGTCCCACATTACGAATATGGAAAGGTCAAACATGAAACTAAAGTTATTAAGAGCCAAAGGTGTCATACTTGTTTTAGTTCAGGTTCCACATTCAGCCAAACTGTGATCTAAAGTAAAATAATACCATAATAACCTATAAATAATTAATTTCGTTGTAAGAAAAAGTCGGTGTCGGCCAAACTAATCCAAAAAAAAAATCAGATCGGAACCCAAAAAAATCCAGGTCAGGACATCACTAATTTCAAAAGCATTGATTTTATACATTGTGAGTTTGATCACTGTGAGCTTAACATTTTTACTGTAACCTCTGATAAAGATGATGTGTAATAGTTCAACAACAAACCCAGCACTTTCTGTTTGCAAATAGTTTGAAGCGTGTACTTGGCACTTTATCATTTTTTATTTGTATATCTTTGCCAAAGTCAGCAAAACAGTATCCCTGTTGATGTTTTAGCACTAGCAGTCGAGTGTTACACAACTATATTGTTGGCTCGAATGTACAGTATGTAGAAAGGGCAAAGCGAAAACATAGACAGCACTCTGATGATCCAAGTGCTGAAACATGAAAACAGCCAGAGAGGGCAAAGGAAGTGTGTGTTTCTCTGTGGTGTTGAGATGACTGCTAACAAGAGGCATTTTGTGTCACAATAATCTACACCCGTGTACTCCTAGTTTGTATAAAAGCAAGAGATGGCGGTAAAATGAAATCTATAGTGCGTAAGTACACAGAAGAGAGCCGCAGTATTTAACAAAAGATGACATCATGTCTCGAAAAGTAGCCATCGACACAGTCTGCATCAACAATGACTGTATTACACAATAAACAGCTTTATATCTGACCTAGGAAATGAAAATTTACATGATCGATGAATGGAATAAATAGTAAAATCCATATCAGACTTGGACACTGGAAGGATTCTTATCTTATCATTGTCAAGTCTGTTTGGATCAGGGGTGTCTAACATACAGCCCGTGGGCCAATACTGGCCTGCCAAAGGTTGTAGTCAGGCCTGTGGGATGAATGTGCAAAAATGACACTGAAGATAAGATAAAAGATACATGACATGACTTTATTGATGCAACTGTAGGGAAATAGCAGTAAATAGCAACAGCAGAACACAAAGTGCAGAAGACAGGCATATTTGAATATTTATGCTATTTAAATTACTTAGAAATTACTTTGGGATGGGATGGATCGATCCGGTATCAGTATCGGGTTCTGATATCAACATAATTCACGGATTGGAAATTTCTAATCCAACCTGCAGAGATTTCCGATCTAAGAGCCATGTCTGTGTTTTAACCCTATGACGTCAAACACATCGTATTTATTATGAGTTTTGAAGTTGCACTCTGTACTTCACTTTAGCATCAGTATGGACACTTTAATGACACTCCACCCTACCTTTGCACCCCCACTGTTTGTCTGTTTAATATATGTCAAATGCTGCTGTCACGAAGCAATTTCCCAATTGTGGGATCAATAAAGTACTTCTATTCTATTCTATTCTAAGCCCTCTACATGATCAGTATGAATTTTTTTTTCTTAAAAAATCTGATGTATACAATTAGATACATACAATACACAGATAATCCCCAAGAGGGAGGACTTTGTTCACCAGAGGCCTTTCCAGTCACACTACAAAACTGTCATTAATGAGGAAGGAGGCAGACCTTTGGCAATTTTGAAAAGGAATTACCAATTTGTTAGACACGTTTGTGTTATATTATGTTTTTGTTTGTTCAAAAGTAATGTTTGAGGATTGAGACCTGATGTATCAAATATAATACATAATTGAAAATCATACATGGAAACTGGTTAAAAAAAATTGTGTGTGTGTGTGTGTGGGGGGGGGGGGGGTGTTCCAGAAGGACCAATAAAGACTCCAGTTTCAAAGGACTGGTATTTTCTGTTAATGATTTAATGGTTCAGGCTCTACAGGGTTACTGTTACCTACTCGAATGACTCCACAAGCGGTTCCTTGCTGGCTGCAAAATGTATTTCCTGAATGAATGCGTGTTTCAATGCGATGCAGAGGAAAGAGACAGGCCTCTGTTCAGAAAATCCATTCCACAGTTTGCAGCCAGCTAGCAGGCGCACATAGAGCAGCACTGTGGCTAACCAACTTTTGATCACAACATGTCCGCTGTGTGGAAAATATTTTATACTGGAAATCCCACTGATCACTGCTGATCAGATGAAGCAGCCCTTTGTATTTTATTTGGAGAGAGGGATAGTGTTAGACGAGCTTACCCTTTATGTGTATCTGTCTTGGATTTAATAAACGTTAACCCTTACAGCTACATATTTGTTTTCAGGATGGGATTTTTCCTGTAAACAGGATTTCCTGTTTTTCTCATCTCACACTTAGCTCAAGTTGCTTTTTGGGACATACATGTAAACATTCGTACATATCATACTTGCCTGTAGAGAGGAGTTTATTACTGTCTTATATAAAATCAACAATTATGATAATATTATTAAAGCAAACAGAGCTCTGGTATCGGAATAATATCAATATTGGCAGACTGAGGTGGTGTCAAGGGTGGGGGGGTAAACATGACAAATTCAGGAGGCCCAGCATTTGCAGGGGCCCAAGTGGATATAGGTTAGAAATTGCAAAAATTTTATGTAATCTCCAGAATAAAAGAGAGGCGTAGAAGCCGGGAGTCGGACATCCACAGTTAAGTTTCAGTTTCACTTTATTGCTAGTTGGGGTTCTTAGGGCCGACAACATTTACCTTCCATGGGGTACACAGTTGGTAGCAGCGCCCCAGTCAGCTGATAACCAAATTCATGTATCACGATCGAAAAAAAGTGGATTGGTGCATCTCTATATTATATTTTATATAACAGTCAAACTCATTTATTTGTAAATGTCGCTCTCTAAAACACAAACATCAGCAGTTCTATAACCAGTGGGTCCCATCATGATGGCTCTTTTCAATTTTTTTTACATTCAGTAAGTACAACAAAATTCTGTTCCGTGACTGTCAACGATAAGAGTGAATGCACACTGAAAGGTACTTGAGTCAAGTACACTAAAATATTAGCATCAGAACTACAGAATATCATGTCTTATTTGGCTTTATTTGAGTTGATCAGAACTTGATTTCATCAGAGTTAAATCTTTGTTGTCTCTGATCCTTCAGAGCCCAAGAACAGTTTAATATATATTTGAGAATATTCAACATGTCTCTCACACC
Organism: Ostorhinchus rueppellii; assembly: GCA_030068375.1. NCBI lineage: Eukaryota > Metazoa > Chordata > Actinopteri > Kurtiformes > Apogonidae > Ostorhinchus > Ostorhinchus rueppellii. The sequence goes on along the minus strand of JAQQZY010000013.1, from coordinate 11,727,249 downwards.
AAGTACCTGGAAACAATACCCTCAAATCTTGAGATAATCTATGATGTCACACAGGTGTAATGCTTAATCAGGAAGGAGGATAGAACCAGTAGGAAAGGATGGATGATTGGTGCTCCATCAAGTCTATTTTCTAGGTGAACAGATATGTGTCTTCCACCCCCCCCTTCCCCCTGTGGGAATTCTCCAAACTCTCCTCCAGAGCTGTATAATGGTGTCGCCGTGCCTGGTCTATCTATTGTGAGCGCTTTTGTATTTACGTATCCCAGCAAAAAAAAAAAAAAAAAAAAAGGGTAAAGGAGATATCTTTGACTGTTGATTCTCTTCCCATTTTCTGCTTCTAGCTTGAATATAAAATCATTTCTTCTTCCAGTAATACAGTTGGTATATGTATGACTTGTTGTGAGTAAAAAAAAGAAATAAACAGCATTTGTGTTTTTGTGTACTGTACATGCAAATTCACTCCTCAAAGCACATGCTTCATTTGCCTGTTCTACTCTATACTCGCTCTATACTGTGTTGGTTATTTTCTTGCCTTTCTTTGCACTGAAGGTTCATTCTTACTTCTCATAACTTTTTCTCTGTTTTTTCTCTCGTCTTCCTCCCTTGCCTTCCACCTGCCCTGTCTTTTTTTCTGCTTCCTGCTGGAAAATGTTCATCTAACTGCAGACTGGCAATATGAGGGTAAGAACTACTCATGGTTTCCCTCCCTGTTTGACCCCAGTTAACCTGATACAGACAATCATTAAAGATGAAAACATGTTAGTTTCCTTATATTGCCCTCAGTTGTTTCTCTTCCCTATTTTCCTGTATATTATAGTCAAATTATAACATTCCTTTGATCTATCCCTGGTGTATCTCTGTTTATTGCTCTTGGTTAAACGTTACCACCCAAGGTAACAAATGGAATCTTTACCCTGTGTTTCCGCAAATTTTTTTGCGCAATGAGATTACACAAAGTCAATGTGATTATGTGATTGCTGCTTCATCTTGAGCAGCGAGCAATGAAGCGGCAAGCGTTTCCAGCGAAAAATCGGCCGCCGCTCCCGCTTGCCGCTCAAGTTGAAATAATTGAACTTTTCAAGCGAATTCACGCCAGGACCGCCTATTGGCATGGAGGTCGTCACAGACGTGCTGAGGTAGGGCGTGCATGGCTCCGACCATGCAGATAGCGGATGGAAAGGCGCGCCGCAGCTGGAATGGAGCGCTGGTAGTTGGTATCCTGGCGAGAGATCCTGGCACCAACCCCAGTTCGCAGGTCTTCAAACTGGGCAACACTCAGCCTGAAGTAACCCTGGAACCGGCCTTCATCCAGGCGCAGTTCCTGCAGGAGACGGTGGAACTCACCGAGCTCATACCGCCTGCGTAGGGTCGCATGCATCCAAAAGCGATGCCGCCGCCTTGCCCGCAGCCGAAGTTGACTTCTCCATGTTAAGTACAGAGCAGCGATGGTGGTAGTTGGAGCCATGGTCGACAGTGCGATGCCGCGGCGAGCATTTTTTGCATATTTGTACTAGCGACAAAACTCGAGTGTCTAGCACGGTGCGATTTCATTTTGTTGTACGAATTCATTCGTGTTCGTCGTATCCGGTGGAAACACAGGGTTAGTCACACATTATTGCATAAGTCTGATCAATTAAACACAATCTATTCTATAAGTTGCACGTCATACACTTTCCTAAAATGCAAATGAAACACTGTAACAGCCATATATGCTTGTACTTCTGTTACATTTTGCTTTTTTCTTCTTGCAGAATGTAAACTCTCTCGGTCAGGGCCTCCCGCTACCATCGTTGCCATCGACGAAGAGAGTCCCAACGGTAAAGTAAAAATAGTTTTCACTTCTTTGTACGATGTTGGAAAGTGGCTTCACAGAGCTCTAAACCATGGATAGAACAAGTAAACACTGTGAATGTGTAATTTTAAGATAAACCTGTCACCTGTCAGATGATCTTGACCTTTTCACTATGCTGATTGGTTTGGATGTAACCTACACTCATTAATATTCATTAAACCTGTAGCTGAAGCTGATCTGTGCCGCAGAAGTTGCAGAAGACGTTCACTCATTCTGATTTATTTCCCCAGTGTGTGATGCGTAGCGGAGTTTAGCAATGACCGTGTCTGTTTATGCGTCTGTCCATCACCATGTTGTTTCCAGAGCAGGACTGGAAACCACAGTTTGGTCACAATCTATGAACCACAAGGATTAGTGCTTTTGTCTGTCTGTCTATTTCAGAATTACAATGAGCGAGTGTATCTTTGTTCACTTATACTGTTGAATTCAAACGTTCACAGGGTAATGGTGGAATTCCACTCACTATTTTGGAAAAAGAAAAAAAGGTAGAAATAGCTCACCAGTGAAAAGAATAAAATATACCTGAAACTAGAGTGTAAAAATGACCATGTATGTTTTATTGAGAATTTCTCCTCTTCTCCTCTCTCCTCTTCTCCTTTCTTCTCTTCTGTTCTCCTCTCTTCACTCCTCTGCTCCTCTCTTCTTTTTTAATCTCTTCTCCTTTCTTCTCTTCTCTCCTCTTCTCTTTTCTTCTCTTCTGTTCTCCTCTCTTCTCTTCTCTGCTCTTCTCTCGTCTCCTCCTCTTTTCTCCTCTCTCCTCTTCTCCTTTCTTTTCTTCTGTTCTCCTCTCGTCTCCTCCTCTCTTCTCCTTTCTTCTCTTCTCATTTCTTCTCCTCTCCCAAACACCTGACTAAACAAAAATAAGGCTTCCTGACTTTTCTGACTTCTTTTATCTGAACACCAAAGGAGATATATCTTCAGTGGGTTTTTGTCTCCAGCGTTCGCTCTAACTGTTTAAGAGCTTCTTAGCTAATTAGGGGCTGCTCGTTTGATGGTTCTGCCATTTAGACTATAAGGAGAGTATAAACAAACACACAATCCCAGAGCTGAAGACTGTGCTGCCTTGTGTGTTTTGTATAAGAACATCATTTCTGTGAAGTTCAGGGGAGGTTATTCATAAATGGATCACATTTTTAATTTGATGAGTACAGGCTTTAATTCAGTCTAATTAGGTCTTTTGTTTGCCTGGAGGAAGGCCACAGATTTTTTGTGGAGAAGTGAAAGGTCATTGTAGTTTAAGCACACTTATCTCCAGTCTATAGATTAGATTGCTGCTCAGAAAGCATATCCTGCTGTAATGTTTGTCATGTCTGCTTTTCAACAAAGTTTTAAGCTGTGAGACCTGATCATTGTAATCCTAACTGACACAAAATGAGATTAGTATAGCAGCAGCAGACAGTGCTCGCTGTCTACTTAGCTGGCGTGTCTGTATCTGTTGATGGCTTAATGGCATTTTATTAAGCTGGTTGTCCTCTTGTTTGGAAGGGTTTTTTTTTGTTTTGTTTTGTTTTTTTTTCTGTTCTCCTCTAGATCAGTGTTTGCTGGCTTTATATAAAAATAAAAAAAAATTAAAAAATGTATGCACGTCACCATACCATGGACCTGTGGACTGGATATTAAAGAGCCCCAATCCACTTTATTTCTGTAGCACATTTAAAGGAGTCCCAGAATTCAAAACCACATTTACCTTGTTCTTGTTGAATGTAGGCTGCTAGCGGTGTCCAATGGACCACACCAAAAACTTTACCGCCTTCTCCCACCTGCTTTCATATGCAAATTTAAACTACAAATAGCCGTGTTGAAATGGTCCAAGCTGAACAGAGCTCGGATAACACGTCATAAGTGCCCAGACATTTTGGATACACCCCCTCTCATTTGCATGTCCCAACCCACAGTAATGTGGCCAGTATATAAGCTTACGAAAGAAGTGTAAGATAGCTCCAGCGACCGCTAACGGCAATTTATGAGGAGATGAAAACAACCAAGAAATGTCAGACCATACATGTAATGTTCCAGGATGTATGGGGCTGGTCAAGACTTTGCACAGACTTCCCCAAGAACCGAACTGTCAGCGGGAATGGTTGATGTACATTTACAACGGCATTCCACAAAACTTCAATCCAAGGTTGGTAGTTTGCTCTGGCCACTTCACCCCGGATTGTTTCTCCAACCTCGGACAATATCAAGCCGGTTTTGCACAGACCCTGTAACTAAACCCAGGATCTGTGCCAACAATTTTGTCACCACAACTGACATCATTAAGTATCACGCTAGGATTCCATGTGTTTAGTTTGTCGTTAATGATTTAAGCTTAGGTAAGATCAGTTATTAGCCATTGTATCTCGCTATGATTTGGTCAAGACTTTGCACAGACTTCCCTAAGAAGTAATAATTGTAAAAAAGTTGTAATGTAGTGTTATTAGAGCAAACCCCACAGTTACTGTACATGATAAAACTTACCAATCTGACACATTCTTTGGGGAGTCAGTTGCACTTCACCTTCATCAGAACCTTCTTCTGACTCAGGTTCATACATATATGGCTGTATTCTGGATAAATCATTGTTGGTAATTTGATCTAGCTCCACTGTACACCGAGACTCCAGCAGTAAATGTAGTTCACATAGCTCATGTAGCGTACTGGCTAATCAGCCTTTAGGTAAACCAGCCAATCAGCGTGCAGCTCATTTCAATATTCATGAACTTGCTGAGTGGGTGGGAAAAACAAACTGTTTC
>JAQQZY010000013.1:11663994-11678341 GCA_030068375.1 Ostorhinchus rueppellii | reverse complement strand
ATCCCGCCCAGCGACTCTGATTGGCCGTACACATTTCAAGTTTTAGCAGAAGAGCATTGTCGAAGAGCTTCCAGACCCCCGTGTGTGCTCACAAAGTTGACGAAGTTGAGTGGAAACACACGAGAGGTCTGCGCATTCGCCAGGCTATTTATTCTATGCAATCTTTTTAAAAATACTATTTGTAGAAAAAAAGTTGGAACTGATTTTATCAATTGTACTTTTTACACCATCTCTAATTTGACGCTAAAAATGTATTCAATTTGTTGATTATATAGATGATCGTTTAGTTTTAAGTATCAGATTTTCATTATTTTGTGAATATTATTGATATTTGTGTTTATTGAACATGTCCATGTGTTACCACAAAAATATCAATTTTTAATTTTCAAGTTACTTCTATGTAATTCAGGTATTTGAGTGAAACTTTCAGAAAGTAATGATTTTTTGATACATTTTGGGTGATGCACACAATGGTAAAGAGTCTTCCGCATGTTACTATGGCAACCTGTCCATGTGTTACCACAATCTTATATCAATAAAACAGAAACTTTTCAATAGTTCAACTTATATTTAAAAGGTTTTGTCCATTTCGAATCCACGTTACCAAGCAATAATTTGACAATTTTCACTTAAAAATCTTATCTCCCCAAATTTTGTTCTACAAAATCTTCAAGTGCTTGTACATACCTACTCAAGTATGTATAATACATGCATATAACTTAACTAAGATAGTGATAGCCTAATTATCACTCACCCATTAGCTCATGCAGCTGAATCACTTCCCTCATGGTGAACAACTTCAAAGATGACTCCATCATAAACACAGTCTGCATGTTTACAGAACAAACCGAAACATCACTCGGGTCTTTTCAGAAATTTTGTCGCAAAGTATATTGTGGGAATAGGAATTCAAGGCAGTGACCAAGTGAAAAAAGTTTCTCACAGATTCTGCAAGAAAATGTAGCCTGGCGAATGCGCAGACCCCTCGTGTGTTTCCACTCAACTTCGTGAGCACACACTGGAAACTCTTCGACAACGCTCTTCTGCTAAAACTTGAAATGTGTACGGCCAATCGGAGTCGCTGGGCGGGATTTCAACGATGTGACGTAGTCATCCTGACATAGCTGCTGTTAGCTTCTACTGCTACACTGTTAGCATTCATCCAACATGCTGCTGTGTTTTCCGTACCCTTGCCGAATGCCCCACCCCCACGGGCCTCGCGAACTGCGCTGCTCTCGATGTGATTCATTGAAGTAGGACGGCATTCAAAATGACAAGGCAAGTGGTTTCTCCAATCAGGGTGAATGTTTTTGAATGAGAACCCCACTTCAGCAGAGCTAGGCTTATGAAGGACTCCCAGATGAATTGTAATAATTCATCTGGTGGCAATCAGGTTAAAGAAAATGAGCCAGATCGCTACAACGTAAAATTATACACTCCACTAGGGTTTTTTTAAAATAAGTTTTATTTGATGAGTATCGTCGGTGGATGGAGGTAAAAGTGACATTTGGGTTCGGCATTCACGAAGAGACAGTGGAATTGCTGCTGTGTTGAATTCCCATTCCCAAAATGCACTTAGCTACTAAATTTCCGAAACAGCCTAAGTAACATTTTGGTTTGTTACGTAAACAAGTGGACTGTGTTTATGATGGAGTCGTCTTTGAAGTTGTTCACTGTGAAAGAAGCAGAGGTGGCAAATGTACTCACATTCTGTACTTAAGTAGAAGTACAGTTACTTTGGTGAAAAAATACTCTCATAAAAGTAGAAGTACTGATTCAACTCCTTTACTTAAGTAAAAGTTAAAAAAGTACAACTTCTCAATTGTAATAAAGTAAAAAGTAAAAGAGCGTTTTTTGCCATAAATGACACAATACTTATTTAACCAAAATCATGCAGAGAATCATATAATCATGTAAAGGATTTTCATGAGTACAGGCGCAGGTAAAGTTAAACAAAATACAAGTGGGTAGAGGGCAAGGAAGTGAAAAAAAAAGATTTATGGATGAAAATAATTTTCAGTGAACTTCACCTCTTTATATATATATATATATATATATATATATATATATTTAAAGAAGTTAAAGATAGTTAAGCAGCACATATGAGAGATTTCTTGATGGTGTGTGTTTTAGCCAAAAATAAAGGCCTTAAAAGGAAGTTACTGCGTAGAGAATGACATTAATCTGGGGTCGGGTCCTCAGGTACTCAGCTTTGCAGGTCTGGTCACAGCCTGTACTCCTTTTCTAGACCACACTGGTTTTCACACTGGTGATGTATTTGACGTACTGTCACTTCCTTTTAGTTTGAAAAAGTAACAAGTCTATTCTGAGAATGTAACCAGTATAAAGTACAGATATTTATGCAAAAATGTAGGGAGTAAAAATAAAAAAGTTGCCAGAAAAATAAATACTCAAGTAAAGTACAGATACCTAAAAAAAAAAAAAAAATCTACTTAATCACTTCACTCCAGAGGTGGGTGTACTTAAGGTGCATAAGCGCGAAAAGACTAATGGATTAGTGATAATCAGGATATCACTGGGGTTTTACAAATTTGAAAAAAAAAAAACAAAAACAGCTGCTTTTTCCAGCAACAGCAGGAAACCCAACATCTTACATTTGTATGAGATGTGATTTCTTAAAAACAACAACAACATTGCTATTATCAAATGCCAGGGGTTATTATTTATTTTTTTTTTTTAGAATATTTTTGAACATCATGCAGTTTTTATTCAGCAAATGGAGCCTCTGTGATGCCAGACGATCTCAGAGAAGCTTTGGGATAGATTAATCTGATGTGAAATATTCAGAGAGCTCCATCACCAGCATGCCAAACAGCCTACACGGCGCTGTTCCTCAGTGACCCTCTTTCTGAGTCTTTACAGCTCGGTTTGGCAGCGTCACATGCATGCCAATGTCACGCTCTCAACGAACAGCTTCATTTAGTGGGTTGGTACTATCTTCTAAATTAATTTACAGGCTTTTATGACCAATAACATGGAGTTTAACCTTTTAAACCCTAAGTCTAAACTGGTCCGCCTGGACTTTTCCTCTGATTTGCCCATTTTTCCAGAACACTTTTATTACTGATCTTTCAAAATCTAGCAATCATTGACAATTTACTGCAGTTATAATTCTGCCAACACAGCTTCTTCTCCAACTTCTAGTACAGGTATGAGTGGGCTTACTATAATGACCCAATACAATCTATAAAGGGTAACATCTCAGGTTTCAGAAACTGTTGGAATTTTTCCAATTACACATACAGTGACAGAGTTACAGCCATCCAAACTGTATATGCACAGGGTGTGTCAGCAGTGACACGCTAGGTTTTAAAGCATTTAAATATAAAGTTCTCTTCTGCATGCCGTGACTTTTCTCACCTCAATACAATGTGTTGTCACTGTTTGTCCCTTCGGCTATTTTAGGGGTGTAGAAACTACTGTATGTGTACTTGTGACTATAATGCACTGGGGGGGAAAATAGGTCAAGTGTTTTCTGCCCTTCATGTATGCATCATTTATTTATTTATGATGTTAAAAGTGGTGCATTTCCTCTTTTTTTAGGTCCTTGCTTGGTGGTTTTATTCAATTTAAAATTCTGGATCATCAAAATGTGCTTTCCTGCTTATGTCAGAGTAAAACGTCTTTGCGGAATGGTACAAACATGTCACATATGGGTTAAAAAAAAAAAAAAAGAAAAAAGTTTCGAAATGAATCATGTGGTTTGTGAAGATTTTGCAAAGCAGAGTAGCTGCTCTCCATTATTTCTAAACCAAGATGTCAGTGTTTTTTGACCCTGCAGCATTGTTTTATTTAAAGCCTCTTAGTGGGCCAGGCTAACAGGAACAGGCAGGCTTAGCACAGAATTATCCACAGTCGACAACACGCAGACACACGTTTAGACACTTTATTATCCTATAACACATGATTTTAAAAGAAAAAATAATACATTTTGTTCATGGAGGCTCAACACTGCTTATGACAACTTCAGATATGAAGTATAAATTCATACGATTGCACTTAAATGCACACAAATATGTGTATATCTATGAATAGATATTTACTTTTTTTTCTGAATCTGTTTTATAGATGGTCATCATATAATTTTTTGTTAATTTGCTGTGGGTAAAATGATCAGAAATGTGTGAAAAATGCTTTAAATACAGCATATATTCATTGTATATGTAAAAAAAAAATGAGTTAATAATAAAAATAAATAAAATAGCACAAAAAACAAGTAAATAAGGCTAAGAAACCTGTTAAATTACTTTTTCATAGCTTTTTTTTTTGTTTTTACCTCTGGAAATCAACGATGCAAGTTCAGCTACATCTTAGCCACATGCTGCGCTAAACATAAAAACTGGTCGCACTCATGAGTCATGTCATATAGGACATGGGTCACTGGCTCGGTGAGTCAGGATTTGATTTTCAATGAAAAAAACAACAACCTCGAGTTACAAAATATAATGAAATAGGGGTAAAAATGAATAAATAAGTCCTAATACTTAGCATTATAAGTAAGTAAAACACATAGACTGTGTAAGTCTCTAATGTGGGTCAGTGGTGACCTTAGAGTACCAGTGGGACTCACCTCAACATGTTGACACGTCTGAATCAGCTTCCCCATAAGTGACTCCAGCTCATTGTTCCTTTTGATCAAATTACTCAGGTTGGAGTCGAGGGCTTGCTGTAAGACACACAGAAAAAGAAACCACCAAAAAAAATGAAACAGAGGCTGAAACATTAATGCAAAGAGGCGAAAGCAGTAAATCAAAAGGTGAAAACTGAAAGTTTCTATGTCTGTGTGAACATAACTGCATGTGCTATATCGCAAAAGAAACAGAAATTATACGGAAAGTGGGAAAACAAGTACAGTAAAAAGCATCATACAATGAAGTCCGATCCATCAAACACTATTTGCACGAGTACTTTTAGTAGCTGAGAGTCAAAAGGTGAAAATTCATCAGATGTTTACTTCAGGTTTCTGTGTGTGCATTAGCATAACCACATGTGCTCCATCATAAAGGAAAAAAGATGAAAAAGAAGTCTATGGAAAGTGGGACAACTGGTAGAAAGCATCACACAACATAGTCCGATCCATCCATCAAACACTAGCAATGTTTCTCTTCACTTCCCTTCTTCGTCTTCCAACATGACCCCATCATATCCTGTCTTTTTGCACGAGTACTTTTAGTAGCTGAGACTCAAAAGGTGAAAATTCATGTGATTTTTGCCTCAGGTTTCTATGTCTATGAGCATAACCACATGTGCTACATCGCAAAACAAACAAAAAGTGTCACACAAGCATCAAACAATGAAGTCCGATCCATTTGCCCAAGACTAGCAATGTTCCCCTTCACTCTTCTTCTTCTCTGCAAACATCCCCAGAGGAGCACATCATCTCCTGTCTTAGGTTTCTGTCTGCATGAAAACATCATAAAGGAAATGAAAAGAAAAAAAGGTCTAAAGAAAGTGGGAAAACAAATAGAAAGCATCAGACAATGAAGTCTGATCCATCCCTTAAAGACTACCAATGTTTCCCTTCACTCTTCCTCTTCTTCTTCCATCATTTCCTGTCTTTTTGGAGATCCTTTCAGTGTCCACATACCTCTGCACGCGGGTGGTAACCCTCATCCCTGTACTGCCTCCTCATCCTGCCCCGTCTGAGCCTCCAGTGGAGGATCCTACACTAGTAGAGGATGCGACTGGGACAGCCACTCCACTGAGCACCAAGCCATGCGCAAAGCCAGCCGAGCGGCAAATTAAGCATCAAAAGCTTCCCCTATGAGAGCATGCAGCGCTCTCGGCTAACAAACCGGCAAACAGGTGACAGCACGTCATCGCTGTCTTTGAACGCTCCTCCCTGTTTTTTTCTCTTCCTTCCCACTTCCCTCCCTCCCTTCCCCCCGTCTTTTTTTTTTCTCCACTTTTGCTTTTCATCTGCGCGGGCACAAGCTGTCTCTTTTACTTCCATGACCATCCTATTATTGCCAAACCAAGCGTTCTTAAGCTGGTCTGATGCCACGTCTACACTGTCCCACTCAGGAGTGTTTTTCAGACAGATTTGCGTTGGCGAATACTTGAGTTTCCCGCCTTTCTCAAAAAAACCCTACATTTTTTAACCCATAAAGACCCAAACATACATCCACTGGTGACCAAAACCATCTACTGATGTAAAATGCTTAACACTTATTGATCCTATCAATACATGTAAATAATTGGTGAAAAATACAGTTTGTCATCTTTTCATGGTCATCAGATATGACCCATTTGCTACACCGGGAACACCGTAGTCTTCTACAACATTGATTCACCAGTAAAACCCATGGAATTGGATCAATGACAGCGGGTGGACCCTTATTTTACCCCGCCCCCTGAAGGGGAGGCAAAGGGTATTTTTTTTGGTTCGGTTTGTTTGTTTGTTAACACTAGCAGCAAAATTGTTGCTTGGATTCAGAGCAAATTTGGTTCATACCAGACCCAGAATATATATCCCTTTATATTCTACGGGTCTTAGGTCAAAGTTCAAATTTTTGATGAATTTTTCAAACCTTTTTTTTTTTCCTATTTACTTAAAATGGGCAAAATTCAAATGTCTGTAGCAGTAAAACTACTGCTTGAATTCATACCAAATTGGGTTTATAGATTGCCAGTGACCCAGAATAGATGTGATTACATTTAGGGAAAAACTGGTCAAAATTTAAAAAAAAAAAAAAAAAATTGAATTTTTTTTAACATCTTTTCCCCCCCAATTTACTTATAATGGGTGAGATTTCACACCTATAAAAACATCAATTTTGTTTCAATTTACTTCAGATTTGGTATATATATAGAGGCAGTTGATATGCTGACATCAGCACACGCATAGACATGGTGACATCAGCTGGATTGATGCCAAAATAAGCTACAACATGTGCAATGCAAAGAGTGGGGTTTGCACTTGTTATGCTCTGTTATTGATATTTTTGCTGAAAAAGTCACTTTCTTCAGTTTTCTGTGTTTTGATATAATAACAATGAATTTCCTCTGTTTTCATGAACAGGTAAATGAACCCTTTCACTTCTGATGTCCATATTTGTGGACACATACTGTAAGCTCACATTCCAAAGGGTTATAAAAGCAATATTCTCCAAACCATATGGGGGCAGTCTATGGACTCTAAGCAATACAATGTAAAAAAGGTTCATCTTAGTTTTAGAATTTGGACTGCTGTGATCTCATAAACTCAATCTCCTAAAATGTTTTCTGTCTGGACAAGAGTTTCACAGCTTTATGCAAAAAAGAAAAAAAGACTGTCCACTGCAAATAACATTCCATAAAGTTTTTTTTTTTTTCTTTTAAAAATACATCTAAAAAACGTTGGAACATTATGTTTCCAATATAGGCAATTATTTAATTAAAAAACGCAAAACTTGTACTTTTCTGGGTCTCAGGAAGTTAAATATCTTCTTCAAGAAACTATAGTATTAAAAAAAAAAAAGAAAGAAAATTAGCCTAGTTTTAAGTAATATTATCAATTTTTAAAAAAAATGTAGATACTTTGTTTTCATAGTTCATGCACGAAAGAAAATAAATCACTTAAGAAAGGTTAAATACAGAGAAAAACTCATTTGGGAACTGGCACAAAAGTATCACTGGGTCTTTATGGGTTAAAATCTGCAGGTAAATAGTATCATGTCAAAGATGTCTTCCCTCTATTTGTGTGAAACTCCAAATTCTACAGTTCACCTAATGAATGTTTCCCAGTGTAAACAAACCCAGCTTCAAGTATTATGTTGAAGATTAAAAAGGAAAAATCCAGAGGGAATATTGAATAAGCAACAGTAAGCACAGATAGTGATGGTGGGATTTATATGTGTGTGTGTTGTGTGTTTTGTCGTGGCTCTGGGGGCTTAATGGATGGCCTTAATACAGCGATGACACACAAAAGCAAAAGCACGGGGAAAGAGTATGAGCTGTCCGTATTATCATGCTTCGAGATAAAAATAAACCTCTTAAAGGAGGGTGAATGGAGCCACAATCAAATGCAATATGCACAGATCATACATAGATAACCACAATTAGACAAAAACACATTCATAAATGCATCTGCACAGCTCATATTCTAATACAAACATCTGTATCATCACATATAGACACACAAACTCTGAAAAAAAAAAAAAATGAACCCATAAAGACCCAAACATCCATCCTGATCTAAAATGTTTAATAACCTCTGAACCACTAATCCTATGAATACATGTAAATAATAGGTGTAAAATGCAGTTTTTCATCTTTTCATGGTCATTAGATATAACCCATTTGGACGTTCACCAGTAAAAGCCATGGAGTTTAATCAATGATGTTCAGTTATTGATATATTTGTTTGTTTTTCTTCAGTTTTCTCTGTTTTGATATAATAATCTTTGAATTTATTGGGAGCTTTAATGAACGTCTACATGATCAGTGAGTTAAATATAGGAAAATACATGATTTACAGTGAAAAAATGCTAAATGTAGTGGGTAATATTATGATAAATAGTGATAAAAAATTAAATCGGGGAAGATTTAAAAAAAATCATTTGGAAGTTGTAGGTCTTTAAGGATCTGGATCAATATGATTGTGATTAAAAAAAATAAACCTAGTGCCTGCCAGTGTGTGTGTGTGTGTGTACTGTATATTGTAATATTTTCCTTCTACTTGCTACTTTCCTTTCCCCTATTTGTGCGTATATTTTTAGCTACATTAGGTCACAGAGGGGTTCATTTGCAATCCCCCTTTCTCTCGCTCTCTCTCAAAAAAAAAAAAAAAAAAAAAAAAGCTGTGTGAAGTTAATCTTGACTGTCTGCCAGTCTCCAATAAGCCATGTTGATCTGATGACTTTCCAGATAAACTCTGCACCAGTCGATTAAGTCCTGAACAGTACTGATCGGGTTGTTACGGTTGTGCATCCAGACTTAAAATCCGAAAGAAAATATAATAATTACGGAGGAAAAAAAATATCTCATTGCAATTTTTGAACATTTTTATTTGATTTCCTTATTTATTTCAATATTTTACTCATTTTTGTATTTGTTCTATATACATTCTGTACTGTTCACATGTCAGTGTTGGATTTATATTGAGAATTGTTGTGTTTTGGGTGGAGTGGGACAGTGGGAGGGATAAAAAGTAAAAAGAAAGAATAGATGCCATCTCTATCATGTTCTCTGTGACATTAGTTCCAATAAAGAAAGTCAATGAAAAAATAAAAATCGAAAATTCCTTAAAACAGACAATCAGATTTTTTTAGTATAACAGTAACAGCTTATGCTAACTAGCAAACATATCGATTGTTAATAATTGTTATTGTAATTTCATTATGAAACCCATGATATGAACTAAATGTACATGAATTCTTCTGTATAGTTATCACTTAAACCCTTTCATGCATGAACTATGAGAACCTTAATGAAGAGTGTTTTTGTTCCTCTTTATGCATGAAAAAAACAACGTGACTGACATTTTTTTTGTCTCTACTTTTTATGGAGTTACAAAAATATCCACGAAGCTGTTTAATTTTTGAAGCAAAGCATTTATTGACATACTGCATGAAAACTATGAAATAAAAACCTTTTTAATGCTGCTAATGAGGTTTTTTTCCCCCCATATTTTAACACTCTAATACTACTTATTACTCAGTCAGATAATATCCAAAAAAAAAAACAAAAAACAACTTTCTGTTGAAAAACAAAACAAAACAAAATTACAGTCTAATAACAACAGTTGATTTATACTCAAATATGTTAGTCCAGATCAAGTTTATTAAGAACAGGTATTGGATGATGCATAATTGTCCACTGTGTTGGCTGATATGTAAATAAAACAACAAAACCCATAAATATACAAGAGAAAAGCTGTAGAATAGCTCTCCACTGTAGTGACCAGTATGTATGAAAGGGTTAATCACCTTTTTATGGTTATTTCTTTACATTAGTTAAATACCTTGATTGGAAACAATACGATGCAACAGTTTTTTCACATTTTTTTTTTTTTTTTTTTTTTTTATGGAATTTCCTTTTTTCTGTATTGTTTTTTTTTTTTTTAAAGAGGACTAATTGCATTGCTGGGTCTCAGGAGGCCAGTGTTCACAGTAATCAAATGACACGATTTTTTTTTTTTTCAAAATAAAAGCCAACACACACACACACACACACACACACACACACACACACACACCACCCAACGCTGCTGAATACAGCTGCAGCACTGATATTTTAGCTCTATATTTTCCCAAGAAAGATTATGTGAACGCACTTGAAACTTTCTTAATGACAAAGTGTTATTGTTCATCAAGGACATTTAAAAAAATAAAAAGTGAAAACTGATGATTTTGTGCTGTGCAGTAGTTGTGTAAGTGTCTCTTAGACAATCAGAATAAGTTCATATCAGGGAAAAATAAGTGATTGGTCACTCTTCACACACAGAATGACAAAGAGGAGGAAAAATACAAAAGTCACCATTACAAAATGATTTTTTGAGACAAGCTATGAGATATTGTGGAGTCCTGTGAATTTAATGCATATTACATTTTCTTTAGAGGATCTATCATATTAATTTGAAAGGCCTCAGTGACTTGGTATGGAAGAAAAATTAATATATTTTAACCCATACAACACTGAGACATTATGATTCATAAATTAAAAGCACATTTTACATGAATACCACAAATCTTATTTTTGCCTTTTATTTAAAGCAAAAAAAAAAACACCTTTAGAAAGTGCCTGTGTTTTCAACTTGTAGTTTAAAAAAATTGCTGCTCTCCTAAACGACATTGCATTTCCCAATATTTGTCAAATTAAACTAGTGTCCAGTTCTTATTTATTTTTATTGTTATCACTGATCTTTTAACCTCTTTTTCGTTATGGTGTGTGCTGTAGACCTCACGTAAAAGAAATGTCGATCTTAATGGGACTTTAACTCTTTAAAACCTGACGTGTCATCGCTGACACACCCTGTGCATTTGCCGTTTGGATGCATGTAACTCTGTCACTGTTTGTGTCATTTCAAAAATTCCAACAGTTCCTGAAACCTGAGGCGTTGCGCTTTATGGGTTTTATTGGGTCATTACAGTAATTTCACTCATGCCTGTACGAGAAGCTGCAGAAGAAGCCATGTTATCAGTATTATTATATGCAGTAAATTGTAAATGACTGCCAGATTTTGAAATATGTAGAAAAAATAAGTGCTCTGGAAAAATGTGCAAACTGACTCACTCACAGTATATTTTCTAATCTTTTAGTTTTAGTCAAAATAAGAAAAAAAGTCCAGGCGGACAAGTTTAGGCTGAGGGTTTAAAGGGTATGACTTATTTTAACCATTCACAAAAATTCAACTGTTGGCTTAGAAAACAATCAAACTGTGCTGATAGAACAGACCCTCTTCACCTGAGCATGCTCAGTGCACCCCGTTGCCGTGAGTAATGGGGCAAACACAGAGCCGTGAGTGAGACAGACAATATAAAAACAGATGCTTTGGGCTTTTTTTCCTTATCATTTTATGTTTTTACAATTGCTTTCAAACAATTCAAATTTGAATCAGATTAATCGCAGTTGCTGTGGATTAATTTTGACGAATCACGATTAAATATTCATTTTCAGTCTATATTAATTTAATTTCATTTTGCACGAGCAAACAAAGTCAAGAAAAAAGGGAAAATATTTGCAGTTAATATGTTTGTCGGAGCCTGGGCGATGCGTTAGCTTAAGTGTTAGCAGAATTCCCGACTAACGTATGCTTCACATTAATCTGGTATTTGAAGCTGGAAGTGCAAAGCAAACTCCTTCCTGCAGAGTGTGTCGAGTACTTTATGTCGGTCAACTGTTCCATCCTGTTTTGGATTTGTTTTTTTGTCCTCGTTTTTCCATCCACAGGGTCAGTGTACTGTTTAGTGTCTTCCATCCGTATGGGATGGCTCTGCTGCCTGTCACTACCAGATCAGCTGCAATGCTAACTCTACTTGGACAAACTGACCCAAATGCTTTGGCAGAGACGTTCCGAGGCATTCTACCCTGCAATGCTTTCATCAGATTTATCCTATTGATTGATTCATTCATTAATTAATGCATTAATTTTGACAACTAATGTTTACTGTTGTTTCCAGTGTTGTTGGGATTTTCCTTTATTTTTTAGACACCGACCCCACAGGCGAAGGCACTTCTCATTTCTCATTTTATGGAGTTTTGATCATGTAACTGCTTTTTGAAGTTCAACCAGATGATAAAAAGCAGCTGGACTGAGCTATATTAAAAAAAAAAAAAAAAAAAAAGAGCCTAAAACAAAACATACTGGGCTCAAATTCAAATCCTTGTTGTTCAGTGTGTTCCAGTTCACAGTTCATGTTCAACATCCTAAATGTCTTATTGATGTGCATTCTGAGTGCCTGTTAAACTTCAATTCCTTTTCTTGTCTTTTTTTGTTATTCCACCCTGTTTTGGGAGGAGGAGGAGGATGGAACCTGTTGTGATGTACTCTTTATGTAAAACGGCATCAGGGCATTTTTAGGACTTCAAGTTTGGTTTTATCTTATCATCTTTACCTCCGCCAAGGAGGTTATGTTTTTGCCAGGGTTTGTTTGTTTGTTTGTTTGTTTGTTAGCAACATAACTCAAAAAGTTATGGATGGATTTTGATGAAATTTTCAGGATATGTCCACTCTGGGTCAAGGAAGAGATGATTACATTTTGGAGGTGATCCGGATCACTGTCTGGATCCAGGAATTTTTTTTAACAGATTCTTTATCATTGCGAGATAGGGTATGGCGGTACAGAGTTGCATATGAGGTGATTCAGCGCCATCTAGTGGAGAAAAGTACGAACACTACCTTGGTAGAGGACCGTGCTCTTCGAGTTCTGATAGTTTTTTTTTTTTAATTTGTTTTGTGAATGTATGTCCATTTTTTTTTTCCCCACTACCTCTTTGTGTTCTTTGTATTGTCTTCTAACGTGTGTGTGTGTGTGTGTGTGTGCGCGTGCATATACACATATATGTATATTTTCTCTATTGTCCTTGTTTTTCATGATTTTTTTTCTATTATCATCTATCAGGGTTATTTTTTGTTTTAGTTTTTTTGTGTTTTTTAAATTTATGGTAACTCGTAGTTTCTTGTCATGATTTTGAAAGTAAAAATTAGAAATGACTGATAAAAAAAGAAAAGAAAAGCAACACAAGCACATATTCAAGAAATAATTTGTCAGTGTTAACATAAATGCATAGAATACAAGGCCAGTGCATTTACATACACGTTATAAAATCCAAAAAAAAGAAAGACGTCGAGCACAGAGGGAGAGGCAATGTACTTCCAGCTTTCAGAAGGGCTGTTGGTGATGAAAAACATGCAAAGTTTCAAAGAAGGGATTCTTGTCGTGTGATATAAGCAGGAGCTCCGAGTGGATCTTAGTGTGTGGCAGTGGAACAGCTTCTCTGATTAAGAGCAGATGCTGGAGAAGGAACCAGCTTTCAATTAAAGGAGAAAACCGAAACAGCTGACCACTTCAGGAACATAAATGTCATCTTTTAATAGCTGTATTTACATCTCAAGTGATTTTAGTGCTTTGCTTGTGTGTCTTTTAAGAGTGTTTTCCATCATGAGTGAATATTAAAAGCTAAACTAAAGCAGGTATAAGTGCAATCCAAATTGCTGCAGTTTCTTTGATGACATTTTTATTTAAAAGCAGTGGATGCATGATTTATGTAAACTAATGGATATATAATATATTTCTCACTTATACTCAGATTTAGAACCGTATACGTAGACAGGTAGACCATGCAAAACTTCAGAAGATTTATTCTGACACTAAGCAGGATCGTGTGAGCAGAAATCATCGCCGCTGCGCCGACTGAATTTCTATCCACTTTTTCGACTGTTGCTGTACAAATGAGGGGGATCAGAGAATCACTGGCACATATGAAAAGTCGTGATCATTTATGAACACTTCGGGGGCAATGTCTCATTGAAGAGTTGTCATGTGGTTAACTAATTTATTAGACCACAAGAAAACATCCATAACTTCATAGTATATCAAAAAAGTGCTTCAAATGAACAATTTCATGTTATTCGTTAAAAAGATGACCAATTAGAATAACAAAAAAGTCCTTGTTGATAATTAATAACTAAAAATGTCAATATTTTGTGTGCCCACCTTTGGGGCAGATAACAGTTTGCGTTCTTGCAGCTGTTTTGTGGAATTATTTGACCCAAATACACTGACATTCTTTTGTCCCGCCCCAACCCAACCCTCTGATCCGCACATCACAAACATACAGCACTGAATGCACCACCAGAAACTAACATACAGCACTGAATGCACCACCAGAAACTAACATACAG
>JAQQZY010000013.1:11628003-11646762 GCA_030068375.1 Ostorhinchus rueppellii | reverse complement strand
TAGATAGATAGATAGATAGATAGATAGATAGATAGATAGATAGATAGATAGATAGATAGATAGATAGATAGATGATCAAAGAATAGTTATAATAAAGTGATTTATTCCAATATTATTCTCTATATTTTGCATTTTTCATTGTAAATCATGTACTTCCCATTTTTATTTTCCTGTATTTGATTTATATATTGATGAAAACCTCGAGTTAATCCAAAGGTTATTATAATAAAACAGAGAAAACTGAAGAAAAGTGAACTTTTTCAGCAAAATCTATCATTAACTGAATATAAACCATGTGTCTCCATCCACTGTCATTGATCCAACTCTATGGGTCATGATGAAATGACGACAAGCTGCATTTTACACCTATTATTTACGTGTATTAATAGGATTAGTGGCTCAGCAGGTATAAAATAGTTTTTATCAGTGGCTGTTTGGGTCTTTATGGGTTAATAATAGAATTGAATTGGTAGCAACACATTCACCACTTGTATTATAGTCTGTTATTAAAAGCAGATACACATCTTGCAAGGCGTTATGGAAATGATTATAGGCTGCCCTGTATTAATGAGCAGACTGGGGTCTAAAAGTTGAGGGACTTTTTTTTTTTTTTACCATACAGCTGTCAGCCAAGCAACACAAACAGGACTTTTAACAGGACAGAGAAAAAAAAAAGTGTTTGACAAATTCTGGAAAAGAGCTCTGACAGGTGAGAAGGAAACCTGCAGGCACAAAAAAAAGGATAAAGAGAATAAAAAAGGATAAATGAAACATGCACACCGATCTTTAAGATGCGCTTCTACGGAAAAACAGGCAGAGTCAGATGGATGGGAATTGTCAGGTGAGACAGGGTGAAATGCCTCTCAGCACACCGTAGGTGACACTGTTGAACCACACAGGTAGTGACAGAGCACGAACAGTGGAGGAAAAAAGACCAGGGAAAGTGGAGGAACTAGGGGAAAGAGAAGGAAACGTAAGGAGGGGATATTTCATGTGGAAGGAGAAAGGTGATGTTTGTTTTTTCCACTGTTGCGGAAAGCTTCAGTACCGCTCCTGTTCAGCGGGGGGCAACACAAAGCTGAAGAAAAACAAGGCTTATGTGATGAATCCAACGTAGTGAAAAGGAAGAATTAAACTGGTCCCTTTTTTTTTTTTTTTTTTTTTTTTTTTTACATATTCGCCTCGGAGATTAAATGTGCTAAATGTTACGTATTTGAATCAGATTAATTGGAAAACAAAGGACAAAAGTGCTGATTTGCTGATGGTATATATAATGAAGTCTTATTACACATATATGTTGTACATTTATTTAACAGATTTATACATTTTCCACTTGATAGAACCTGTAAAATGAATATATTGTAAGGTGTAGACTGTTTTGCGCTGAGATTAATATTCCTTTTCAATAAAACTCATTATCTTGTTAATTCTCAAATTTCACACTGTATCTTGGAGACTGCAGCCAACTCATGTGGTAAAATTTCACTTCTTTTATTCTGAAAGCATTTTCATTGTGGACCAGTGTTATTGAATCAGCGCTGTACAATCTGTGTTAATCTTCTAAGACAATAAACCATCATTATTTTAGTGTTTTTTTAAAGCAGGGGTGTCAAACATGTGACCCAGCCCACGAAAGGGTCTAATCTGACCTATGGGATGAATTTGTGAAAGGCAAAAATTACATTTAAGACATTAACAATTATTTTAATTCACCGGCCACAAACAGAGCAATTCAATCTCAACTACTCAAATACTATCATATGAACCTATAAATACTGATAACTCCATTTTTTTCTCTTTTTTTACTGATTTCACACGAAAACAAATGATCCTTTCACAATAAAAGTGAATAATCTGAACAAATATGATCAACCTGTAATGTCCTCAGAAAAGTAAGTGGATTTTTTTTTACCAATATTTTGCCTGTTATTATAAGTTTTGTGTATTTCTAGACCCACTGTGATCTGTAAGTTGTAATGCACATGTGTAAATGATAAACTGAGGCTATATATTGCTAAAATTTGACTTATTTTCCTTAAGAAATGTGCGGTTGTTTAAGTTATTCACATTGTTTTAAAAGATAATTTGTAGATGTGAATATTTTCAGAATGTAATGTTACTTTTTTTCACTGTAAAAGTTTGGAGTTGATATTCTTTGTATATTATTATGTTATTATTTCACTTATTCGGCCCAGTTCAGATCAAATTTGGAGTAAAATGAGTTTGACACTCGAGGTGATGTGGATATTGAGAGACGCTGTTGTGTTCTATTGCACCAATCATCAAGAGTTTCTTCCACTGAAATGATAAATTGTATAAAAATCTTTTGGGAGAAAAAAAATTGTTGCAATTAAACTAAGTTTTCCACTCGATTTCAATGGATTATGACGGCTTGGATGCTATGTGTTGGGTTTTTGTGGCTGTTATTTGACTAAAAACGGCATTTCTGCATAATTTTAGACTGAAATTATTACAATTTTTTGACCATAAATGAAACACATACATCCATATGTCATATACATATGGCTGCAGGGTTTTCATTACTAACTTCTGGTGTCCTATTTTGCTCAGTTGGATATATAGAATACATCAATAATTTCACACCACAGCGCTTTTCCACATCTGTGTAACTCAGACTCACTTTGACACAATGTGAGACTTCAGAAACTAGAGCCACAACTTACAGATATGTGGTCATTTTTCTTTATTAGTTCCTTCGTAGCAGTAAAATAATGTGTTACGTAAACTCGACAAGTTAATGTGGAATGAAAATGAGGTTTTTGTCATAATGGGTTATGGCAATGCTCCATAAAATACCATAATTACACTTAGCTGAATAGAAAAGTTTAGACTTTACTGTTATTTATTAGTTTAACGGCATAATGTATGTGATGGAGAATTGCATTTTTACTACCTGCAGAAATATGCACTCATTGGCCACTTTTTTTATGTACACCTGTTCTATCACATGTGAACACAAAATATATTATAAGGGTATTAAAATGACTGCAACTCAGTGCATTTAGGCTTAATAGACGTGGGCAGCACATTCTTCACTCGTAACCAACTCTATGGTTTGTAGAGAATTTTCTAAAAAAAAAAAAAAAAAGTCAAATAAGCAAACCAATCATGCAGAAGAGCACGTGTGCGCGTATAACCTGCAAAACCATGGTGCAGATGGGCTACAACAGCTGTGAAAACACTCGGTGGCCACTTAATTAGGGACATCTAGTACCGGCAAGGTGTACCTAATGAAAAGGCCCTTGAATGTAGCTGGAAAATAAAATAAATCCAGCACGGTTTGGTGAAATATAATGTCATGCTCTGCTTTGACCTTTCTCGTGACGTGTTTAGGTGTGTCGTTAGCGTTCATGCTAATCCCTCAGCTAACCAGTCTGTATCATCCTCTTTTCTTTCTTCTGCTCCTGACCCCAAACGACTACACTGTTTTGTTTTGTTTATTTTCGGAGGTAAAAATGTCACTGCCCCGATGATCCGCTCAAATAGCTCGTGTTTATTTGGACACGGGCCTCTGTATATTCTCTGATCCTTAAATATCACAGAATAACCTTTTGCGAGTTAACTATTCATCCGAGTCAGAATAAAGCTGCGTTTAACTCTTTAAAACCTGACGTGTCATCGCTGACACACTCTCATATGCAGTTTTGACCACTGCAACTATCACTGTTAGTGCAATTGGAAAAATCCCGACCTGAGACATTGTACTTTATCGACTTTATTGGGTCATTGTGGTAATTTCAGAAGAAGAAGAAGCCGATTTATCAGATTTATAACATGCAGTGCATTGTAAAGAATTGGTAGATTTTGAAAGATCTGGGAGAAAAACGGGCAAACTAACTTTAATATAGCAAAAAACAAACAAAAAAACCCCAAACCAGGTAGACTGTTTTATGGTTTTGGGTTTAAAAGGTTCATTGATTTATTTTTTTAATTATTGTTTTTTTCTGTTTAATGCGGTTGCTGTTCTAATAAAACAAACAAAAACCTAATGAACTACCTTTAACGTGCAATCAGGTCCTTCCTGTTTAGCTTTGGGTGGACTCTCCCATTCCCGTCTACACTTCTAAATCTTTTATCAACTTTATGTCCAAGGAGGTTGCGGCTTTCCCTTCCACTCACAGTTTAAGCTGCTAAAATTTTCATAAGATCCCTTTCTATCCATTTTCTAAAACCGACTGGTGCATGATGCAGGCAAAAAACAGAGGCAGGAGACAGTGAGGGTGATCAAAATGAGAAATGAATGTGAGTGGCTCCTGGAGTCTGAATAATGCATAGAATCACACATAAAACTCAACTATGTAATAATTGGTCTGGCGTTTTTTTCAAATTTTATCCTAACTTTAGATACATTACAGCGGCAAAACTGACATTACGTTTCAGGAGAATTTTAGGGGTGTCAAAGTCATTTGAGCTCAGGGGCCACAGAATCAGTAAAACCAGTAAAAATAATAACCAAATTTATAAAAAAGAGAAAGAAAAATTACATTATGAAAACCTTTACATTTACAAAGTTTCCTTAAAAATGTGAATAACATTAACAACCTGAAACGTATCGAGAAAAATAAGAGCTTTTTCTTTTTTAATTGAGATTTTTTAAAATACAAATATGATTCAAACAAGGTACATGCAGTGCAGAACTGTAATTTCCCGAAAGGAGAAACAGAAGATAAGCAAATAAATACACACATAGTACATGTACCAAACCAAAGCAAGCAAAGTGTCAATGGCAAGAAGAGGAAAAGAAAATAGGAGCAATTTTAACAATATTATGGCTCAGTTTATCATGAATACATGTGTTTTATAATCTACAGATCACAGTGGATCGACAAATACACAAAATATGTAGTAACAGGCTGAATATTGTTAAAACTACACTTATTTCTCTTACGAAATGTCACGTTGTTCGTATTTCTTCAGATGATTCACATGTTTTGTGAAAGGATAGTTTGTAAATGTAAATATTTCCATGTAACTTGAAGAAAGAAGAATGTACAGTTGTCATTATTTATAGGTTATAATGATAGTATTTCACTGATCTGATCCACTTTAGATCGTTTTGGAACCTGAACTATGAGGATTTAGGCATCCTTGATTGTTAACCCTTTCATGCATACGCTCACTACAGTGGACAGCTGATCTATGGCTGTTCTCTTGTAGATTCCTAGGTTTAGTCATTTTAGTTCCATATCTGCCAGCTCAGTGGACGCTCATCCATTACTGTAACTTTGCTGTTCTTGATAAACCTGATGTGCAGTAACATGTGAGTGTAAATCAATTGCTTGTTCTTCCTATCAGACTGTAATTAACAGGTTTTTTTTAACCAAAAAGTTTTTTTCCCCATATTATCTCCATGAAGTGAGTAATGACTCGTATTAGAGTATGTTAAAATTTGAGAAAACATCAGATTAGCAGCATTAAAAATGTTTTTATCTCATGGATTTCACACAGTGCATCAAGAAATACATGTTTCTTTGCTTCAGAAACGAAACACATTGTGTCCAGCTGAGTAGTCCGGCGAGCGCCAGACTAAATCACAAGTGACATTTAGTCTGGAGACCACCCATTCATTTTCTCGTGGAGAGTTGTGGTTTCTGTAGCCGTTGATTGGGCGGTACAAATGTCTATCACACGCCGGGGAGAACCCATGCTGCCTTGCGCGCGATGACGTGTGCCAGCTCCGTAGGAAAGCCAACAACAACAACTCGGGTATCAAGTTTAATTGTCTGTTCAGTCGCTCCAACTACGGTATCTCTAATGCTAAACGCTCTTCATCTTTTAAAGGTAAACTTTCCAGTGTCCAGAGCTTCTTCGAAAGATAGCTTCGCATCTGCTGCCGCCATGATGGATTCGCGAAAGAAAACTACTAACTTCAATTTGTCGAATAGTACGCATCATCACATGTCGTCCCTCCTCGTTCTGTGATTGGCCCCCAGATCGATGCATTCGGCCATGGTCTCCAGACTGTCGAGCAGTTCGAAAAGACCGCACAAGGCAGCATGGGTACTCCCAGGCTACCAGCTGAGTGGATATTTTTACAACTCCTTGAAAAATACATTCATAAGAAAAATTTCCATCACATTGTTTTTTTAATTTTTCATACTTACAGAGGAAATTCTCAGGAAAAACATCTAGATTAAGACTCTCATAATTCATGCATGAAAGGGTTAATATCTTCACTGTAATTTCTGGATTTGATAAATTCATCCCGTGGACTGGATCGGACCCCTTTGGTGGGCTGGTGTTTGGCCCAAAGGTCTTCTGCGTATTAAAGTTTTTGAGCAAAATTAGTATCTTAGCTACGTGATGTTTGACTCCATTAAACCGTGGCAGTAGAGAATGATTCCACTGCCACTGGATCTCTCAAAATCAGTCAAAAGTAATTATTTGAAGCCCAAAGCTATTTTAACTACAAAAAACACACATTTGTGGGAGGGGGATGGGGAGGGAGGGGGGTGGGTTCCATTTGGTGAGTTGACATGAGCGGCTGTGGCAGTCCACGGAGCAGAACCGAGAAGTAGGTCATCCCCACTGACCTGGCTCACATAATCAGCCTACACTCTCTGTGTGTGTGTGCGTGTGTGTGTCACTGTATGATGTGCTGTTCCAATTCTCTCTTAACTCACAGGAGGCGGAAAATAGAAAACACACAGCGAAATATTAGAACCAAGCGAAACAGGGCGAACCATCTGAAGCTGAGCATAAACATGATGCTATCTGCCCGTCAGGATCCATAATGTCACATTTCAGACCAGAAAGTAACACAAATCTGTCAGAAAAAGCTACAAAATATACCGTTAGCCTCATAGCATAACTGGCTAAGTCATACACTATATGGACAAAAGTATTGGGACAAGTACGAGAATACAAAACAATAACATTAAGTGTCAAAAAATAGTTTTATACTGGGATAAATATCATAGCACTGCATCGGTTAGTTTGGTTTACATTGTTATCTTTGCTTCCGAAATACCGCAGAGATGGTTTTTATTCAATTCTTCTCAACCTTAATTTTGTTTTAACTCAAGACAACAGTTTTAAATTTCTAAAAGTATTTTTCATGCTCTGACGGTAAATAACAGTTTTCTACCACAACTATCCATTTCCTTTCTTCACATCTCAGTTAAGAAGAAAAGTATCCCGTTAAACTTTAAGGAAATCTTGATAAAGTAAATGGACGAAAATATTGGGACATTATGGCTACAGCTGTACATGCTGATTTGCCATAAACATTATATTTTACTAGAAAACCACTCTGAGAGCGAAGACCTCCGCCAAGGTAGTGTTTGTACTTCTTTTTTTTAAGGTAGTGTTTGTACTTTTTTTTTTTTTAAGGTAGTGTTTGTATTTTTTAAGGTACTATTTGTACTTATTTAAGCTGGTGTTTGTCCTTTTTTAAGGCACTGTTTGTACTTTTTTTAAGGTAGTGCTTGTACTTTTTTAAGGTAGTATTTGTATTTTTTTTAAGGCAGTGTTTGACCTTTTTTTAAGGTACCGTTTGTACTTTTTTTAAAGGTAGAGTTTATACTTTTTTTAAGATGATGTTTGTCCTTTTTTTAAGGTACTGTTTGTACTTTTTTTAAAGGTACCGTTTATACTTTTTTAAGGTAGTGTTTATACTTTTTTTAAGGTAGTGTTTGACCTTTTTTTAAGGTAATGTTTGTACTTTTTCAGGTAGTATTTGCACTTTTTTAAGGTAGTGTTTGTACTTTTTTTAAGGTACCGTTTATACTTTTTAAGGTAGTGTTTATACTTTTTTTCAGGTAGTGTTTGACCTTTTTTTAAAGGTACTGTTTTTACTTTTTTTAAGGTAGTGTTTGTACTTTTTTTTTTTGAGGTCGTGTTAATACTTTCCTCCACTAGTTGGCACTGAATGACCTCATAATCAACTCTGTGCCGCCATGTGCCTATCTCGCAATGATAAAGAATCCTTTTTAAAAAATCCTGGATTCAGACGGTGATCCGGATCACCACCAAAATGTAATCAATCCTTGTCCCATTTCTAACAATTCCTGAAAATTGCATCCAAATCTGTTCAGAACTTTTAAAGTTATTTTGAACACAAACAGACAAACAGATAAATGCCGGCAAAAACATAACTTCCCTGGTGGAGGTAAATAATTATATGATATCTATCCCAATATAAAACTACATTAGACCTAGACCAACTTCATCAATCTAAAAAGGGAATTACTTGGTTATGATAGCTCAGTTGGGTACAAAAACACTCTTGAATAAACACTTGCAAAAGCAAAAAAACAAAAAACAAAAACCAAAACTGTTGAGATAAAAGCAATAAATAATATAAATAGAATACATTAATAAAGCAGGAAAACAATGCATCTAAGTAATTTGCAAATATTATGATATTTTTCATCATGGCTTTGTATCCCAGACCCCTGTTAGAAAACAAACACCTGAATTCAACATGTCCCAATACTTTTGTCCATATAGTGCGTGAAGCCAACAATATGCTTTATGCTCAGAAATACAGATATACTTTTTCTCCCCAAACTTCTCACCCACGAGGGCACGCGGAGCAAACCAGAGCTCAATAATTCACATTTTATAAGAAAAAAACCAGAAAGATGTTAATAATTCACATATTTTCTGAATTATGAATCCTAACTTCCCCTTCCAGTTTCTCCAACATCATCACCTTGTTTACATCAATCTGTCCAAGAATTTTTAAAGATCCCCCAAATGCTTATGGGATTTATGTTTTAGAAAACCCATAATCCGCTTTTGTTACTTTGGATCGCATGATGATCTGTCAGATTAACCTTTGACCTCGGCCAGTACAACTTGTCGTTTCAGGGTCGTGCTGTGCATGACAAAGTTAAGGCAAAATGGATTTTATTATATTTGTTACAGTTCGTAAACCAGAGTCTCTCCACTGGTCCTTAAACCATAACACATTTTTGATAGAATTAAATCCAAGCTGTTGTATTTTCCATGATTTTTCCCATATGATGTCATTGTAAGCCATTGTGAGCACATTCTGGATTAAATTCGGATGTTAATTAAAACATAATATGTGTTTGTGTTCCTTTTCTTCTGTGGTTTTGCTTTACTGTGTTTTAGGGTCAAAACAGGGTGGAGTAACAGACAGAGACAGAGAGGAATTGAAGTTTGACAGGTTTTTTTTTTTTTTTTTTTTACTAAATAAGCCACTCAGAATGTATCATGTATCAATATGAGCAGTGTTTCCACTTGTAAAGTTCACCACCACACCATACATTTCAGGCAAAAAAATTAGCACTGTTGCATTAGTCAGTGCCGTTATTATACACTGTGGTGCCATAAAGAGGGGGGTAAATGTAGCAAATTCATGGGGTCCAGCATTAGTGGAGGAGGTCCAGTGGATACAGGTTAGAAGTTGTGTAAATTTCGTGTAAGATCCGTTGTATAATGGAAGGATAGAAGCTCGGAGTCGGACGTTGAAAGCATGTTAAGTTTCAGTTTCACTTCACACCAGCGTTACTGATGTTAGTTATGGAGCACATCCCCATGTATAAAACTGCCCCTACCCTACCGCTCCAACAGACAAGATACTGAATTTTATCAAGGGTCCACAACCTTTCATGGGGCCCACAATTGCTAGCACTGCCCCAATATGGATAATATATAAAAACTAGAAAAGCACTCGGAGAGCGCAGACCTCCGCCAAGGTAGTGTTTGTACTTTCCTCCACTAGATGGCACTGAATGACCTCATATGCAACTCTGTGCCGCCATGCCCTATCTCGCAATGATAAAGAATCCTTTAAAAAATTCCTGGATCCAGACGGTGATCCGGATCACCTCCAAAATTTAATCATCTCTTCCTTGACCCAGAGTGGACATATCCTGAAAATTTAATCAAAATCTGCCCATAACGTTTTGAGTTATGATGTTAAACAAACCCTGGCAAAAACATAACCTCCTTGGCGGAGGTTGGTCTCACTCACTGTTCTAGTTTTGCTCCCCATTACACATTTGGTAGGGGGTACACTGAGCATGCTCAGATGTCTATAGAGAGGACAAGGTCTATTTTGTTAGCATGTTTTAAAATTTTTCCTATTGAGCAAACCGTTGAATTTTTTATGAGCATTTAAAGCAAACATTCATTCATACATTCAGAATGCTCACCACAGACACACTGTAAAAAGTAAAACATTGAATCAACTTAAAATTTTTTCTTCAATAGGTCACAGATTTGAAAAAAAATTGTCAAGTGAACCAAATAAAATTACGTTAAATGTTTCACTCAACAAGTTTTTTTTTTTTTTTTTAATGTCCTATTGAAGAAAATTTTTTAAGTCGATTCAATGTTTTACTTTTTACAGCGCATATCTGGGGTTAAAGGGTTAACACCAAAGCAGTTTCCTCAGGTGCCCCTTGATATGCAAGTGGGAAAATCTGCTGTTCCTAAAATGTGAATGTTAAAATGCCCAGCGTTACAGTAGAAATACACGTCTTTACAGCCTAGTGCAAAAGGCTTTTTGGTCTCTTTAGCTCATTTTCTTCTCCAAGACAACTGAACGGGGAAGATTTTGATCTCATTCGACCGATTAGTTTGTAGCGAGGGTGAAAGTTACGCAAAAAAAAAAAGTAAAAACAAACAAAAAAGACAAAGAAAATGGTGTAACAAAAAAATAATAATAATAAAGTAGCCAAAACAATCTACTTTTATAGTGAGCTGGTCCCACTCACAGCTCCGTGACCCCTCCACCCCAATACGCAGGTGTCGTGGGAGTGTGCACTGAGCATGCTCAGATGTCTATGGAAAGCACAAGGTCTATTCTATGAGCACATTTTGAAGTTTTTAATATTGAGGAAATGGTTGAATTTCAATGAATATTTAAAGTAAGTCCATTCAGAACGCTCACCACAGACACGTCAGGGGTTAAAGGTATCACGTTAAATGTATTACAGGTATTACACTAAATGACAAGATTTGGTGCAACTACATATGACAGAGAATTTGTAATTTCCTGGTCACTCATGATGCATTTGCTTTTAGATACAGATACAGAAGCTGAAACCACACATGCTGATTAACAGAACTGTTTTATTTCTCATATTCTTCATTCCCAGCGCACTGTTCAGCACAGTTTCGTAGTCTTTATTTGGGTGCTTCTATGAAACTGGTCCCTAAAAGCAGGACATGGGTCTAAAAATTCAAACCAGATGTAGACTTATGTTATGACGCAAGTTAGAAGGACTTGGGGTTTATTTTAAAAATAAGTATTTACTGAGATAAAAGAAACTATTTTCCAGATATAAGACGTGCACATCCAAAAATCTGCATCTAACACAGTGAAAAGGACACGAAAATTACGTGGTACTATTTTTTTCTAATATATTTTTATTCTCTCATAGGTATATTTTGGGAATCAAAGTAAATATGCAAGGCAGAGTGTTTCCCAAAAATGACCACTGTTGCAAAATCACTTGCAATTTAATTGTGTTTAAATGGGCAGGTTCCGCAGGTAACGCGAGTGGACACGATGGGTTACATACGAAACCTGGAATGAGACTGCTGATTCATGAAAACCCTGCATGTCTGGATTAGAAAAGACACGAGGATCATCAAATTTAACATAGTGTCTTTATTTATAGCGCTATATAAGATCACTTCAGCTAATGTTTTCAAAATAAAATGTACTGACACCTCGGTACCGTTTCCTGTCCCAATTTTGGTCCTATTTCTGCCCCCAACTTTTTATTAAAAATGCACTCATTTTGGAATGGCTCAGAGCAAGGTTTTTTATTTATTTTTTATTTTATTTGCATTTGTCTACGGTTGTCATGAGGCCCATACTGGGGGAAATATATCTAAATTTCTCTTTTATTCTTGGGTCTAAAAAGCAGATACCAAAACAAACCCAGTTTCATGGAAAGACCCATTTCTAGTTTATACAGAATTTTTGATAACCCCGGAATGACAACCATGCCTTTAAAAACAACTTTAAAGACACTTTTTATGGTTATGTTTTGGCACTGGGGACACGGAAAAGATACCAGCAAGTGTTTGATAAAAAATAAATAAATAAAAAATCTGCAGAGATTTGATTAAAAAATGACTCAAAGCTTTGTTTTTCATGAAGACACAGCTTTATTAAGAGTGAAGTTTGTCTTTAGGACATGTTAAATGAGAACAAAGGTAAAATATAGCTGTTTCTGGAGTCAAACTGGACAATTAATCTAGTGTTAAAGCAAAATTGCTTAACTTTTCTTTAGTAGATATAGTATATTTTAATGTGCAGACAGTGTTTAGAGATAGAACTTTCAGCTCAGAGACAAATATTCCTTTTGGGTAAAGCACATTCTCTTATTAATCTGTAGAATTTCACAATTTGACCCAATACGATATGTCAAAAACTTTCGTCAACAAACACTTTTGACATATTTTTTCTTCTTCTATTTACTTTTATTGTGGAAGATTTAGAAATTGAAAATAAAAAACCAAGCCATGATGTCTCATTGCCTTATATGGTAACAAGTCATGTTTTATAACAGATTTTTTGACCCATAAAGACCAAAAAAAAAAAAACACTTGTGGCCACAATCGTCTACCAATATAAAATGCTTAATAACTTCTGATCCACTAATCTTATCAATCCATGTAAATAACTGGTGGAAAATGCAGTTTTTCATCTTCTCATGGTCATCAGATATGACCCATTTGGGTATTCAGAGGCTTCATCGTTACCATGGAAACACCGTCATCTTCTACAACATTGATTCACCAGTAAAACCCATGGAGTTGGATCAATAACAGTGGATGGAAACACTTCTTTTATGCTCAGTTCATGATACATTTTGTTGAATAAGTCACTTTTTCTTCATTTTTCTGTTTCTAATATTATGACGATTAACTTTAATCAGAGTTTTTATGAACATTTACACAGTCGGTAAATTAAATGTGGGGGAAAATAAGGTTAAATAGAGGTAAAAATGCATTTGGGAACTGCCGCAGAAGTAGCACTGGATCTTTATGGGTTAAAGTTTTATCACCACAACCTTTTCCAAACCCTAAAGCTGTGTTACTGCCAAAACATAAAAGACTCAGATGGTACAATTTGATGAAAAAGTCATACTGAGTGATTTTTGTGGGCATTTTCACAGTTGCAGTGTGAAATCTACTGCAGTTATTCCTCATTAAAATGTCAAATCAAACTTCCATTATCATAAAAAATAAAGGATCGTGCTATGACTGTTAAATTGAAAACATCACCACTATTTTTTATTTTTTTTCAGTTCTGCAATTTGAATCATCCTTAATCCTCCTAAATCTGCAGCCCGTTGTGGTTATACATAATTGCAATTTGATTAAGCGTGCTGCAATAATGAAAGCTAAAAAACTCAGATCTTAGAGGATTTATTATTTAATATGTAGCCTATTGTCTACGCCAGGGGTGTCAAACTGGTTTTAGTTCATACTGGGAGGCCATATCCTCCCAGTATGATCTAACATGGACTGGACCAGTAGAGTAATAACATAATAATATGTAAATAATGTCAACTTTTAAGTTTTCTCTTTGTTTAACAGGATGAAAACAAGTAAAGTTACATATTTAAAAAAATGCCATTTGCAAATGATCCTTTAAAAAATGTGAAAAAAACATGAACAAGTGTGAAAAAAGTGACATTCATTAAGAAAAATAAGTGTAATTTTAACAATATTATGGCTCAGTTTATCATTTCTATATCTGTATTATAATCTACACATCACAGTTGATCTAAAAATACACAAAATATTTAATAACAGGCAAAATATTGGTAAAATTGCATTGATTTCTCTTAAGTCATTTAACGTTGTTCATATTTGTTTAGGTTATTGACATTTTGTGTGAAATGATAGTTTGTAAATGTCAGTATTTTCATGGAATTAGTTTATTCACTATAAGAAAGAGAAATTATGAGTTATTATTTATAGGTTGTTATGATACTATTCTACGGATCTGATCCACTTTAGATTGAATTGGACAGAATGTGAAACCTGAACTAAAAAGACTCTTAACCCTTAAAGACCCAAACATCCACCGGTGACCAAAATTATTTGCAGATATTAAAAGTGAAATAACTGCTGATCCACTAATCCTCGGAATACATGTAAATAATTGGTGTAAAATTTAGTTTGTCATTTTTTCATGGTCATCACATACGACCCATTTGGATGCTTAGAGGCGTCGTAGTTACCGTGGAAACACTGTCATCTTCTACAACATTGATTTACCAATTCATTCATTCTTGATTCATTCTCTATGTTTGATATAATAATCCTCAACTTTTCTCTGAGTTTTATGAACATTGGGTCAACATCAGTGGGCCTTTTGACCGGCAAAGTGAGAGGGGGGCGCTCAGGCACAAATGGGGGATGTTAGCGTTATTCATAAAAATGTATAAGTATACATATCAGACCAAAGTTTGTTCATTAGAGCATGAAATACGATAAAACTATAAAACTATGTACACCAGCAATGCTTGTTCTCTCGTTTTCTTTGGGGGGAGGCTCATGATAAGGTGAGGGGGGGCATAGGCTACTGAGCTATATAACCCCTGCACCAGGTCCTGCGCCAAAAAGTCCATCGTGTTACTTCGGGGCACTTAACACGATAACGCTTGGGACTGAAAAATGCAAAATATTTTATCGGGTGTCCATATTGTTTAGATGGTAACAGTGTTTTGGGGGGGGTTGAAAACGCACAAAAAGTGAAACCCCCCTTCAGAGTGGAAATTTAGAAATGCTCCACCCTCGCGTCACCGTATGAAGGATGAAAAGCACAAAACTGCATTTGTCGTCACATAGAAATGACGTGTTTGACGCTATCTGTCCCTTACATGTCGTCTCTTTTTGATGTGGATACCGGTTGGAATCAGCTGGATACTGTTGTATAAATTCAGTCCATATGTCTGTATCTTTGGACTGGCAGGACTCTCAGTTCAAATTTTCTTGTGCCTTCGTCGCTTTGTAATTTAATGTTACGTTGAACAAAAGCTCAACTTCCTCATCTATTAGATTTCTTCTTCATGTTGTATTGCAGCTCAGTGGTTGTTCTGTTTACTGTATTTCGTGCGCTAGGCGTGAACAAGTAGAAGAGACGTAAAAAGATTCTAGGCAGGCGCTATTGGGAGTGTTGCCACCTAGCCATCTGGTGTGTATACTGCATCCATATATGTGAAGTTTCACACACTTTTACGTTTCCATTTGCACAGATTTCACCCAGAAACGCTCGTCTAAATGTGGAGTTAAAAGTGAGAATGAAACCCCACTTTTGCGCTTTTGGTTCAGATGGTTTTCATGTAAATGTAGCCTTAGAACAACACCCCCTGGTCGCAACATTTTCTCAGAGGGTGGTGGTGGGGGGGTGTTAGGAGGTCGATGCTAAGGTGAGTGGGCATTTGTTCGAAAAAAGTTGAAAGCTACTGATGTACATGATTAATAAATGAAAAGAAAAATACCAGATTTTCACTGAAAATACAAAATACAAAGGATAAAATTATAATAAATAGTAAAATCACTTAAGGATGGTTAAATATAGAAAAACTCCATTTGGGAACTGACACGAGAGTAACACTGGGTCCCTAGGGGTTAATATTTTCAGAGTAATGTTCAAAATTAACAAATTCATCCACGGGCCAGAGTGGGCTCTTTGGCGGGCCAATTTTGGCCCACAGGCCACATGTTTGACACCTGTGGTCTATGCTTTTCACACCAGCAACTTCATAAAGAAATAAAGGCCAAAAAAACTACTATAAGATTGTACACGTGTGTATTTTACAGAAGTATACAAAGGTAATGTTTTTTCTGCCCACTGCACTGGGCTGTTATAAATGCAGCCATGCCGAAATACTGGTGATACGCTCCCTCTCTATGTAGAGCAAAGTCTAAATATTTTTTACAGCATTTCCTTGCAAAATATTTGTCTTGGGCAGCGCTGTGGGAAGCATGTGATAAATCTTGCAGTGGGAAAGCTGGGGGAAATTCATTTTATGTAGTCCACAGTGGAGTGGATTGCAGGTGTAGGTGCTGGAAGTGCAGTTAAAGGAGGAGAAGAAAAAGAACGCTCGGGCGATGAAGTGAAAGAAACTCCAAACTCCACTTTTAGTCTGGAGATTAAAAAAAAAAAAGCAGAGAGCTTTAGATGTCACGTTCAAAGGAGAATTAGTCCTTGTATCTCTCTCATCACATCCCTCTTTCCACCGGTCTGCTGTGGATAGAGGTTTTATTCGTCCCTCTGTAATACACACATCCAAAGCACGGGCCACGTTTTCTGCCTCACTAAAAACACTAACTGTTGCCACACACACACACACACACACGGACACACACACACGTCTTTGTCTGATTCCAGACACCATGCCTTGTTGATCCTTAATCCGCTTCCTGCCACACTAGCTGTGACCAATCAGAGCCTTTCATGTTTTGAAGTGGTCAGTCGCGCCTAACAGGATTGGCCGGTCATTGTCAGGGATGCTGAGGCTATTAGTGATTATGATAAAGGCTGACATTTGCACTAGTGTGTGTATGTGTAATAGGGTCTGTCTGGGATCCCACTTGTGTGACCCAGATTATGGAAATTAGATGTGATGTTTGGGGCTAGAGATTACGAGGGGGAGAGAAAAAAAACAAGTCAGATGCTGTCAAGGACATATTTAATCGGGGTGAATGATCTTCACACCCAGCACATGATTCACACAAACACCAAAAACCTGGGTCAACTCGTGGGTGAAAACATACATTGTTAGCCTCGTAGCATAATCGCTAAGTCATACATTATATGGACGAAAGTATTGGGACACTTTGAATTCAGGTCTGGGATACAGCACGCTCATTGACCTTCATTGGTCAGTTTGGTTTAAGAGATGGATTTTACTTAATTTCTGTCAACATTGGGTGTTTTTGGATCCATGACTATGATTTTAAATGCTCCACCTCTAAATTTCTAAAAATATTTTTCATTGTCTGACTGTAAATAATAATTTTCTACCACAACTATAACCATCTACTTTCTTCACATCTCCCATGAAACTTTACAAAAATATTCATGTTTCTAAACTATATGGACAAAAGTATTGGGACACATCATGGCTACAGCTGTAAGATGTTCTGTTCATGCTGATTAACGTCAATATTCATAATCAATATGATATTTAACACATTATAAAACTATATGATGTCATCTGTCATTAATATTTTGTATCCCAGACCCCTGTTATAAAAGAAACACCAGTATTCAACGTGTCCCAATACTTTTGTCTATATAGTGTATGACTTGTATGAGGCGAACAATATGCTTTGTGCTTAGAAATACAGATTTTTCTATCCAAACTCCTCACCCACATGAGGGCCCACAGAA
Source organism: Ostorhinchus rueppellii (assembly GCA_030068375.1). NCBI lineage: Eukaryota > Metazoa > Chordata > Actinopteri > Kurtiformes > Apogonidae > Ostorhinchus > Ostorhinchus rueppellii. The sequence goes on along the minus strand of JAQQZY010000013.1, from coordinate 11,629,397 downwards.
CAAACCAGTACTCAATAATTCACATTTTGTAAGAAAAAAAAAGAAAGACGTTAATAATTCATTGATTTGCTGAATTATGAATCCTAACTTCCCCTTCTAGTTTCTCCAACATCATCACCTTGTTTATGTCAATCTGTCCAAGAATGTTTAAGGATCTCCCAAATGCTTATGGGATTTACATTTCAGAAAAGTCCGATTCTGCTGTCATTGCTTCGAATCGCATGATGACAAATCAGAATGTTTTTAAGCTAAATATGACATCAGTAGTCACTTTTCCATTGGACATATGCGCAAAACTTTAACAATATTTACGAAATGTCGAAAAAACAGAAGTGCGTAATATCCTTTTTTTTTCATTCAATCACAAATGCAATGATTTATTTGTTTATTATTGTGAGATGACATGAAAAGTCATGCCACAAACATGGGGAAGAGTGTAAATATCATGTTGATTTACAGATATATTCATTATCATTATTTATCACCCCTCTATCCCGTACTAAATTGGAAAATGATTTGGTTTCCTGGTTGTCCATACACACTGTGCCATGTTTGTTTTTTTAACTCTTCTTCTTTACTTGCTGTAATATTCATCAACTACAGTTTTGTTTTGTTTTTTTGTTTTTTTATGTGACTCTAGTTGCTGAAAAAGGTCTTTCCAATGCAGTTTTGTGTGATATACTAATTGTGCTATACCCCAAAAACCACCTCTTGCCAATGCAAAAACTTTTAATTGAAAAACAAGTGTATGGGCAAAATTTATGGATTTTTTCACAAGGTAAAACTTCATGCACAAGTTATATTTGCACAATTTGAGGGTCAATGGAAAAGCAACTAGTGCTATCTTCATCAGCACACCGTTTTTAGCCCAGAAAGACCCAAAAAGCCACCAGTGACCAAAAGCATCTAGTCATCTCTCACTGTTGATCCACTAATCCTATCAATCCATGTAAATAACTGGTGTAAAATGCAGTGGGTCATCTTTTCCTACTGATCAGATATGACCCATGTGGACATTTAAAGTCATAGTCATGAACTAAAAAAAAAAAAATTCACGTCGAAAGAAATTTAGTAAAATCAATCTCTGAGGCATTTGGAGGCAAAGATAACAATTTAAACAAAACTTACCAATGCAATATTTATCACAATATAAAACTATATGATATTTGACATTATTGTTTTGTATCCCAGACACCTGAACCTAACATGTCCCAATACTTTTGTTGATATAGTTGTATGACTGAGGCAATTATACTATGAAGATAACAATATATGTTTACCTCCGCCAAGGAGGTTATATTTTTGCAGGCGTTTATCTGTTTGTTTGTTTGTTTGTTTGTTTGTCTGTCTGTGTACAAAATAACTCAAAAAGTTATGGACGGATTTCGATGAAA
>JAQQZY010000013.1:11585113-11597571 GCA_030068375.1 Ostorhinchus rueppellii | reverse complement strand
AGACACGGGGAGAACATGCAAACTCCACACAGAAAGGTCCCAAGGTCCCGCCCAGGAATCGAACCCAGGACCTTCTTTCTTGCTGTGAGGCACAAGTGCTAACCACTGCACCACCGTGTTGCCCCCATATAGATCATAAAGATCAGTTTTTCCTTTTTAAGTTTAATGGAAGATTTTCTTTGTGAAGAAAGTAGATGGAGGGTTGTGGTGGGAAATTATTATTTGGAGTCAGAACAAAAAATAAAAAATGAAAAAATATTTTAGAAATTTTGTAGGTAGGACATTTACAAACATAGTCATGGATAACAATAAATAAATAAATAAAATTAATGTTGAGAGATATTAACCCAGTAAAGCCTGAACCATTAATTGACACTGACGGGAAATTACAGTTCTTTGAAACTGCAGCCTTCATTGGTCCTTCCGAAATAACCAAATACTTTTTTATTTTTTCAAATGTCAATTTCCATGTATGTGTTTCATTTTTGCATCAAATTTCATATATTAGATTTCAATGCTCAAATATTACTATTTTTGAACAAACAAAAACATAATATAACACAAACATGTCTAATAAATTGGTAATCCTTCCTCATTAATGACAATCTTGTAGTGTCACTAGAAAGACCTCTTGTGAATTAATTCCTCCCCCATTATTCATGTATTGCATGTATCTAATTGTATGCATCTGGTTTTTCAAGAAAAAAAAAAATCTCACACTCATCATGCAGAGGGCTTAAAAACTCATGTATCAAATATGATACATTTGGCATTATAAGGTTAAATAAAAAAACATCTCTGAGGCATTTTGGAAGCAAAGATAACAATTTAAACCAAACTAACCAATGCAATGCAATGATATTTATCCCAACATAAAACTATATCATGACATTTGTCATTATTGTTTTGTATCCCAAACCCCTGAACCCATCATGACTAAACTGAACTCTCTCCATCTCATCTCCACTGGCTGCAGGATAAAAAAGGATACAAAAAAAAAAATCAATGTTGACAGAAATGGAGTAAAAGGTATATTTGAGGTATTGTGGAAGCAAAGAAACCAGACTAAACAATGCTGTGCCGTTTATCCCAATATAAATCTATATTGTAACATTTGTCATTATCGTTTTGTATTCCAGACCCCTATTAGAAAAGAAACGCCTGCATTCAATATGTCCAAATACTTTTGTCTATAAAACAATAGCCAAGTATTAAAAAAAAAAAATCAACGTTAACAGAAACTAATTAAAAAGTATATTTGACGTATTTTGGAAGCAAAGAAACAACACTAAACAATGTTATGCTATTTATTCCAATATAAAACTATATTATGACATCTGTCATTATTGTTATCTATCCCAGACCCCTGTTAGAAAAGAAACACCTGAACAACTTAGGCAGTTGCGCTAACGAGGCTAACGATATCTATGTTGCACATAGGATACGCCTCATACCCAGGTAAACAAAATCTGTGAGACAGGTGAAATGCTCCTAGTTAAGATTCTACCTTTTTTCTGCCACTTCCGGAGATTAGCCCATGCTGAACTCAGTAGTATTCCATTCTACTCCTAGGTATCGGTACTCTAATAGCGAGCGTGAGTGGTAGGTTCCCAGCTCATTAAACAATGCTAAGACTCCAATATTGTCCTGCAGCTGCTGGCACACATATGCAATGTATTGAGAGAAGTTGGACGGTCAAAATGGCCAAGGCTGCAGTCTGGCCAAAGCTGTGTATTCAGCGGAGATGGGACACAACAGAGCACTTGACAAGTTCACGGTCCATCTCATCACCAAGTGTCTTTGGCTCTCTCAGGCTTTGTCATTGTGCAGATAAACACTGAAGTGCCATGTTTGGTCACCCGTGGAACAAACCAGCTCATTCATGCAGTCCAATACCCCCAGGGTGGATGAAAGAGGGCATTGCAAATAAAATGCTTCTACTTCCATTTAATCTCCCCCTACTTCTCTCCCAAAACCCTCTCCGTCTGTCTTTTCTTTTTATTCAAAGTCTTTTTCTTGAGCTTTGGTATAAGACAAGGAGGTGGCATGGATCCAGCTTTTGGCTGTTGGGGAGCTGAAACTTGAATGCCAAGCTCTTGAGTCCTCAGCAGAGAAATGGGATTTTATAGCTGGAATGTAGGGGTTTGGCGGGACATGAAAAAGATCGGATACACTGGCGGTTACCGATGCCAGGGCCCCCCTAGCTTGAGACCCTGCTGAGCTCCAAATATGGGAACGAGGGTGTTAAAACTGAAAAATAATTTGAGCTCAGCAGATAGTAGAGTCTGCATAAAAGGAACATTTTTGATGTCTATCTGGAAGGTGTTGTTTTTTTAAATATATTTTTCGATGTTAAATATGATTGTTTTGTACTTTCAGGTCTTTTAGAAACGCTGTGCGGATTGACCAGAAAAATGTATGTTTACGTTTCTGTAAAAGTAACAGCAGTTTGTGCAGAATAAAAAGGCAAAGAAGGAAATAGTTAGAGGGTTACAAAACTGAGAAATGCATAAAAGCAACTCTCTTCCATTCAAATCCATTTAATGTCCTGTTTTTGTACAATAAATATGACTCTTACTCTTTTTTTCAAAATGTTTGATTTGGACTGAGCTGAAATTGGGGTGTTTTTGTATAAACGTAAGAATAAAAAGAGAAAGAAGTGGATAGTTAGCAACTCCATCACAGAGAAAGGTACAAACACAACAAAGACAATCTACAAAGCAAGTTGACAGATCTGGGAAGAGCATAAAACCAACTTTCTTGCATTTCAATCAATTAAATTTCCTGTTTTTTGCAGTAAATAGGACTGTTTGTCTTTTTCTAACCGCCTGCTGTGGACTGAACAGAAATGTGTCTATGTACCTGCAGTTTATCAGGAATAGAAAAAGAGAAATAACTGGATAGCTCGCAAGAACAGCACCACACAAAGCAAAAAAAAGGGCAACAAAGAACATTAACAAATCAATACAACACAACTTGGAAGAACATAAAACACTCAACAAACCAAAACCATGAGAAGGATTACCTTAACTTTGCAAAGTACACATCTTTGTGGTGTATTTTCCAGACTACACCCTCTGCATCAACTTTCTCCAACACCACGATCACTCACAGTGACTAGCCAGGAAAGTGTGCTCCAGGTTAGTGTCATGTAGCCAAACCTTCCTCCACACACAGTTTCACTTCATTTTAACTCAGTGCCAGTAGCTCCAGGTACACACCTGTCACATCCTGCTGCTGCATTCACCGACACTTCTCTCTCCACATGTCAGCACTGATAAGGGAACAGTGTGTGTGGAATCCATAATTGAGAAGGGTCTCGGAATGTTATGAACTGTGAATACTTCCGTGACTGTCTTAGTGGCTTCCGTACATAGATCATGGTCACACGGCGACCATTTTCCTCTGACGTCATGCACTCAGGGTGGCCACCTCAAACTCTGATATGATGAGCTTAATACTGTGTTTAAGTCATATTAATACAGAAAAATTGCACAAATGTCCCTGTATCTCAACGGCATGTTCTATCAAAAATCAATAATATCTTGATTTTGTGAGGTTGTCAAGTTCTGCCGCTATGTTAGTCCTGTTGCATTGATACAGGGGATCAATCTCCTTGTACAAGTGGGTGATACTTTCATTGGAGAATAACTGAACTAATTAAATGAAAGTCCATATATGATTTCCTGTCACTTATCAATAGCAACTATATTGATATCTGTAACCATTTCCATGTTATAAGCCAGGGATCACCAATCCTGGTCCTCAAGGGCCGGTATCCTACATGTCTGAGATGTGTCCCTCTTCCAACACACCTGATTGAAATAATAAGCCTATCATGAAGCTCTGCAGAAGCCTGATAATGACTGTCAGGTGTGTTGGAAGAGAGAAACATCTGAAACATGCAGGATATTGGCCCTCAAGGACCAGGATTGGAGACCACGGTTATAAGCCATCAAAATATGGACCATTAGAAATTAAGGCACATTTTTTAATATTTCAAAAATGTAAATTTGTCAAAAACATTAACAAATTTCGTAGATATTGTCCCAAAAAAGTTATGTATACAATTTTAAATTAATCTAACCAGTAGTTTAAGAGAAGGTTGTTGAAATGTTGACATTGGTGACCTGGAGTTTGCGCCTTCAAGGTCATCCAAGGTCATGGGCCCAAAGGAAAGTCCATATGTGAATTGCTGTCAGGGCTCAGTGGTAACTATATTCATATCAGTGTCAGTTTCCATGTTAAAAATCATCAAAATATGGCTCATTATTAAAGGCACATTTTTAAGGTTTAATTTTTTTTTTGTTTTCTCAAAATTGCAAACAAAGCTCATAGACACCGGCCCAAGGAAACTATATATATACAATTTGAAATGAGTGTGACCAGTAGTTTCAGAGAAGAAGAGTGTTGAAATGTAGACTTTGGTGACCTTGAGTTGGACCCTTCAAGGTCGAAGGTCATGGACTCAAATCAAAGTCCATATATGACTGCCTATCAGTGCTCAGTAGTTACTATATTGATATATTCATGGCCATTTCCATGTTATAAGTCATCAAAATATGGGCCATTACAACTAAAGTCAATGTTTTATATTTCAATCCTTCGTCAAAAATTCAAAAATCGTAAGAATCTCAAAACTCCAAGAATCCAAGCAGTAGTTTTGTCAGAGAAGATATCTGAAGAAATTGCTAATGAAGACAACACTGGTGAGATAAAAATGAGTGACACTGGGCCAATAGAACATATTTAATAACTATTACCTAGCATTATAACATTAAAAGTTTTCTTAGTCACCACTGGATTGTAAAAGATTATTGACTTGGGTTGCTGTATTTCCACTTTACAGATTTTTCGGTCAAGTCAGTGATAATGACATTATGCTAGCAGGAACATATGCTGTATATCCTCAAATACAGCTCAGGTCTGTCATGATGACGTTATGCTAGCTGGTGTTGAGGTCAGTACAAAAAAATAAAAGCTCGTTCTCAATTACAGGCCAAGTAAAAGAAAAAAAATATATTCTTGTGTCTGTCATGTAATGTGCTGCTAGTTAAGAGTAGCGTAGGAGTAGATTGTATCCACTGAAACACTTGTTCCATTTTTAGAAAAGTGCATTGCATTTGTGGATCAAAGCAAGTTTTAATACTAAATCGGACAATTTATACTGATTAAATAGATGGAATTAGAATAGAAGTATCAATCGATGAGTTTATTTACAACCTTTACTATTGTATTATGTAAAACCATGACTCGAATGCTAACGTTAGTCGCTGTGTAACAGTCACTAATGGTTGTCAAATTTGACACTTCAGAGTTAAGCACTTTGACATTTTTTAATCATCTTGACGTGAAAACCGTTAACCCTTTAAACCCTAAACCTAAAATGATCTGCCTGGACTTTTTTTCCCCTAATTTTTTTTTACTATTAAAAGATTAGAAAATATCTATGCACTTTGATTGTCACACTGGAAACGAGAGTTCCAGAAAAGGCAATAGCTAGAGAAGAGAACAAATTAACCCAATTTGAAATGATATGAGGCAAAGTGTTTGAAAAATTGATGATGTAATATATATAACATATATTTATTCATATGGGTTTGTTTCTTCATGTTTTTTGTTTATTTGTCTCAAGTTGATTCTGTGATTGTTGTTTTGGTTTATTTATACTCATATGTCTTGGTTTTGTGGATTGAAAAAATGTAAATGAATTTATATAGAAAAAATAAAAGGTTAGAAAATATACTGTGAGTGAATCAGAGCACTTTCCCCCTCTGATTTTTTCAAAATCTAGCAATCATTTGTAAATTACTGTATGTAGTAACTCTGCTAAAATGGCTTCTTCTTCAGCTTCTAATACAGGTGTGAGTGAAATTACCACAATGACCCAATAAAACCTATAAAGTGCAACATTTCAGGTTTCAGAAACTGAGTTTTTCCAATTGTACAAACAGTGACAGAGTTCCATCCATGCAAACTGCATATACACAGAGTGTGTCAGCGATGACACGTCAGGTTTTAAAGAGTTAAGTCACATTATCCTTTCATTAACAGCGTTTGACTTTAACCATTCGGAACAGGAAGTGAGGAATATACTTGCACCATATCCTTGATAGTTTCGCTTTAAATGAATAGTAAGACTTTTTATTGAACTTGAAGCTAAAGGTCAGAATTACTAGGTTGTCATAAAACCTCATTTACAAAAGACAACCAGAAAAGTGTACACTGGAGACATGAGCAAAACAATGGGACTTTTTCAACATTTTAACATCATCTGATCTTTAGCTTCACAAAACAAAGGATTCTGTTTTCAATAAACTAATGCTATTTCCTTTTTCTCAGTCAAATACGACTGAATTATATGTTTTTGTGTATTTTCTCTTTCACATGCATGCTGCCAAACCAACCATCCATAATTCCTGCACCAGTAACTGACCTTATTTTACGTCTTTTAAATTATTTACAGCGGTTTCTACCTGCTAACCTTTATCGAAGTATTTACTTTGCATCTCAGCTCCAGCAATGTTTAAAGTAGGTGATTACAGTCAATACCCTACAGAGGAGGCACACCCATTTCACTGACCCATGTTCAGCATGCAGCTAAGCAAAGTTTTCCATAATTGATAGCAGCGTATATATACTACGTGTATTATTCATTGTCCATGTCAGTTGCAATTCATTTCATGCACATTCTAGTAAAGTGCGGGTGGATGCTCAGAGAAATTAATGTAGACCTGAAGGAAGTGAAACTATTTATCATTTGAAGCTGAAAGTATTTTTAATCTTTGCACACTGCGAGACATATTTGCATGCATTAAAACCCCAGCGGTACAAAACAGAGAAAAAGAACAACTTATAAGAAAATGATTCAGTCTGAAAGCATTTAATAGTGACAATAAAAACAAAAGCTTCTTTATACTAAAGCAATGAGACATGGTACATGGTACATTAAATGGCATCAGTGACAGTGGTCTATGACTGGAGGAAATTATGTTTTAAATTTTAATTTATGTTTATGCAAGGGTTCCTTATTGACTGAAAAAGCAACGTCTCATGGACGATTATACTGAGCAGCAAAAGATAGAGCACTATAATTTACTACATCAAGGTCAAATGTGGAGCTTCTATTTCCTGGAGACGAAACAAGCAATTTGTCCATTGGCTCATGCACACGGCAAACAAAGAACAAATTGGATTATATTTGGGTATAAATAAACACAGCCTTTGCTGCTCTTGCAGGGTCGAACCATAAACATACTGTTAGCCTCATAGCATAATTGCCTAACTCACACAGAAATGGACAAAAGTGTTGGGACATGTTGAATTCAGGTGTTTCTTTTCGAACAGGGGTCTGGGATACAAACCAATAATGACAAATTTTACGATGTAGTTTTATATTGGGATGAATAGCATTGCATTGCATTGCTTAGTTTGAGTTAAATTGCTATCTTTGCTTCAAAAATGCCGAAGTGATGGTTTTTACGTAATTTCTCAAAAAAAAAAAAAAAAATTGTTTTAAATCTAGGACTATGATTTTAAATGTTCTACCTCTACATTTCAAATATGTTTTTCATGCTCTGACTGTAAATAATAATTTTCTATGTCTTAAGAAGAAAAATCTCCCACTAACCCTTTAATGGGCAAGTGACTATATTTAGTAATTTCCACGTGGATTACAAGGCAGTGACAGCACCAGCTCTAAAATATATGTTCCTTTCACCTTACATGTGTTTTTCTTGTATTTTTAATACTTACTTCTTGGATAGTTTTCTCTCTTTTTTGCCACATATGGGTAAGGAACCAAATACGATAACTTCATTGACTTTTTTTTTTTTCTTTTTTTACATAATTTAACTTTTGTGTGTCCTCCAGTAACACACAAAAGTTAAAATGTAGAATTTCAGAGTATTTCTACTAGTGCCCGACAAAGGCTTAAACTTTAAGGGAATATTGATTTTTTATAAAATATATGGACAAAGATATTGGGACACATCATGGTGACAGCTCATAAAATGTCCTGTTCAGTTTGATTCGACATATAAACATCAATATTAATAATCAATATGATATTTATCCCAATAAAAACTATATTATGATATTTGTCATTATTTTTTTGTTTTTGTAGCCAAGACCCCCTGTTAGAAAAGAAACACCTGAGTTCAACATGTCCCAATACTTTTGACCATTTGTGTATGACTTAGATAATTGTGCTAAGAGGCTAATGCTATCATAATTTTGCTCTGGATAAGTTCACCAATAACACACACCTCAAACCTTTACAACTTGAGAGATACATTTTTATCAGAAGACATTGCATTTTAAGGGACCAATTGTCTTAAATTGCAATATAATTGTAAAATATTACTATTATGCAGAAACTACAGTCTACAAAATACACTCCTCCTGCTGCAGCTTTCTCCTCTGTGCTCTAATTATAGTATAAAGATAGATGATGCAACACCATTCCACACTGCAAAGGAAAAGTGAAACCAAAAAGCATGGAGGAGCTCCCATGTTTGTACTCTGATGGGATATAGAAGATGTCCAAGAAGCCCCAGCTGTAATATTGAAAGGTTAACACTCATTGATCCTGTTTACATGACCTTAAAAGTCCGATAACTGGGAGTAATTGGATAATTGTAATAATTAGATCTAATCCACTTACGTGTACTTAATCGAAAAACCTTGGTTTAGACGATCCAGTCCATTATCGGATTTCTTAGTGATAGTAAAATCCAACTTCCTCTTATTGTCTTCCACTCATTTTCTGTGATTTGGATTGTGTTTTTACGCATGCACAGACGTAAAAGAACAAATAAATCAGATTAACCTGTATACATGCAGGAAGACATTGGAGAATTGGAGAGAAATCCAGGTGTGTTAACCCGATTTGTCATAATCAGATAACTGCAGCTGTCTGATAAATCATATCAAATCATCCTGTTTGCATGATCTCTTGAATAATCTGGCAACTCCGGAAATAGGATAATAATCGGAGCATTGGTGTGCATGTAAACAGACTCAGTGACACTGATCAATATCGCCTTTTGTTGCTTTGTATGTTGTTGTTTACATTGATGCTACAGCCATTATAAATGCACTACAGCATGGAAGCATGTTCAACTATGATCACTTAGCTGCATTCAAAGGTAAAATTTGCTGATTGACTATAAAGTAAATATGAAACTGCTAAAATGTCGTTATTACAGTAGGATTCATCCTCTGGGGGTTATAAAGTACAGCAAAGTGCCCTTAAAGTACACAATGAAACACTGTACTAGTTTCATTGTTTGTATACACTACTGCAGTATACATCTTTACTTGATGCAAATTTGGTTATTAACAAAATCAAGTTGTAGCAGACTGGTAACAATCATCCAGTGTCACATGTTAAAGGACAACACATGCAGCGATTTCCATTTACAAGCAAAGACAAAAGCTACACTGGGACAATGACAGCAGCACACACACGTGCATTCAACTCCCACGCTTAGACCACATGGAGCAATCTAGCCCCTGGAACACCCCCCACCCACCCACGACTGGATGACATCTCATTGTGCACGTGCTACTAGGAGCAGAGAGGAAAAAAAAAAAAAAGAAAGAAAGAAGGGATGGTCCCAATGAAAGTGAATTAGGCAACAAAAGAGGCACTTACATTCAAGAGGCTCACATGGTCCTCCGACAGAAAAGAAGAGAAGCGTGCAATGATTCCAGTCTGAGAAAACAATAGTGAGTAACCTTGGAGAGAGAGAGAGAGAGAGAGAGAGAGAGAGAGAGAGAGAGAGAGAGAGGCGGGAGAGAGAGAGAGAGACAGAGTGAGTTAGATGAAAAGCACAGGTGAGAGAGAGGAAACAGAGACATGCATCCACACACCAAGCGCACAGGCAAATCAAAACACTTAGGATCTTTTTTTGCATCTCCACCTCCTCCTGCTCCTCCTGTACCCCCCACCCCTCCATACCCATCCCCACCCCCCACCAGTGCCTTTGGGTTTTACTTGTCATGTGTTCAGGCTCAGGCAAGCGTGAAGTGGACTGAGGAAACCAGCGCTCCAAGTGCTTTGTCCAGCGGTTGGGAAAAACTCATGCTTCCATTACGTGGAACATTGAGCTTCTTGCCCCCCCCCCCCCCTTATGTTTGATCCAGAACAGATGACAAAAGAAGCCGGAGACGTTATCCAGTGTCTTGGCTCGTCTGTCACACCTTCCTGGGATTTCATTTGCAAAAGAGAAATGCCTTTAATGTCATTTTCCATAAAACTGCTGGATCCAATGGTAGATCTCAGTGGTAAGAAACAGAATGAATCTGCAAAAATGTGTGTTGGAGGCAGAGATGCAATCACATTATCTTAATTCAATTAAATGAAGGTTGCTATGCAACCATTTGCTGATTACACAAGATATTAAACTGCATGTACTTTCTTTTACCCCATGTGCTTTAAAAGCTGATGCAAACTGTCTCAATTTTTTCGTAATGTTTGCAATTTTTCACAGTTTCAAGTTGCTTTTAACTTGTACTTGCTGACCCCCATGGGAATAGCAGCACAGAGCAGTCAAATCAGCATATGTTTCTATATTGAAAGTCAATGTGAGTCCACAGCTCAACATAAAGTACTTGAACAGGTGAATACAAAGAAGTTTATCTGAAGCAGTAGCTGTTTGGATTAAGTTTTGACCTTGTCATACACAAAAATTCTGTATTTCAATGAAACAGGTTACATTCGTGTCTGTTTCTGTGTCACAGAAGCTGCTGTGAGTATGTGTTTGTCTTCCTTTTCTTCTGTGGTTTTGCTTTGCTGTGTGTTTTAGGGTCAGAACAGGGTGGAAGAACAGAAGAAGACAGAGAACTGAGGGTTTACAGGTTTTTACTAAATAAGACACTCAGAATGTACATCAATAAGGAAGTTTAACATTGGGAACTGGAACACACTGAACAAGAACAAGAAATATTTGAACTTTGGCCCAGTCGTTTGTGTTTTGGGGCTCTTTTTTTTTTTTCTAAATCAGTCCAGCTGCTTTTTGACACCTGGTTGAACTCCAAAAGCAGTTACACGGTCAAAACTTGGTGGAAACACAGAAAAAATAAATACAGGAAAATCATCACAACTCTGTTAACAACAGTGAAACAGTGGTCTCACTGACTGCTCTGACTCACACCCCCCATCACACAGGTGGTGGGGGGTGCACTGAGCATGCTCAGATGTCTATGGAAAGCGAAATGTTTATTCTAACAACATATTGTGTTATTCAGCAAATGGCTGAATTATTAGGAATATTTGAAATAAATCATACATTCACAACGTTGACCACAGACAGGTCAGGGGTTAAAGGCACAAACCAGTCTTCTATTAATAATCATGAACTATCTAGTTTTAATCAAAGTCATACTGTATAGGTTCAGCAAATGGATTAAATCTGAATGTACATATGTATGTAAGGGTGTATTCAGACCTACTTCGTTATGAAAAAGACTAGAATTCGTTTCACCGGTAAGTCCAGGCTTTTTTTTAGGTGTGAATACAAGCATACAAACTCTGATTCCAACCAAACAAGCGTAAATTGTATGGAGGAAGAAAATTTTAGAGTCGAATTTTTAAGCTACATTTTGTCTCACATCTAATTTGCAGGGTAATTGTTTTGCGTCGTTCGTGAGAAATGATATAACCAAGAATGAAATGTATAAAATGAACCTCTCCTGTGTGGAATGACTGATTTCTGGACTTCATTAGAGTCAAACACATTCATGTAAATTTGGACTGAAGGCTCAACAAACCCACAAAATAGAACCAGAGTCCTATTCCATTATTCCTCGCTGTGGTCTTGGTCTGCTTCCAAGCAGACTCTGGGCTAGTTCCCTTCTGGTGTGAATACCTGAAACCTGTGCCTTTGTGTACTTGACGGGCTACTGTAGACGCATGGCATGTTGGGTAAATCAACAAAACTGGAAGTAACTGTGCAGTAGGGTTAGCCAGAGGTAGTAACAGCAGCCATGAGCCGGGGACAGATGTGGACCAGTGAGAAGATTGTTTCATTGACATTGACATGTCTGATTACAAGAATCCGTTGATCATCATGCCCTCACCAATACTGAATAACACGTAAAAAAAATTGACAAATTTTCCGAATGAGCTGTTCTTGACAGTTAACATTATTTTCATAAATTTGTGTTTGGAAAAATAGCATGCATATTCAGAAAATGATAACCGCACACATAGGACTTCCATGTTTGTTTTCATTAACACCCCACCCCCATTGGACATTTCTGTCCAATACCAGCACAGTTTGTCACAAATTCTTACAAATGTACAAAATTTAGTCCACTAGGAAAAACTGCAATGAGAATGCAAACCAACAAAAATGAAAAAAATCAAATCCGTATTCAATCCAAACCAAATGAGCGAACTAAAGGACTTTCCAGGTGTCAATAGGGAGCCTAAGTCTCCGCCCCTTCCGGTC
>JAQQZY010000013.1:11510475-11522710 GCA_030068375.1 Ostorhinchus rueppellii | reverse complement strand
GATAGGCTCCATGCGACCCCCGTGACCCTAGTGAGGATAAAGCGGGTATAGAAGATGAATGAATGAATGAATTTGTACAGAAAAACAATTTCTGACAAGTGTAAATCTGTATTCCTGACTGTTGAAATTGCACTCAGAAGGAATGCTGCTGGAATGAGGGAGCCTGTGAGCCTGAGCTCAGGGCACACAAAACCCTACGTTACACAGACAATTCCCGAAACACATTTGTGGATTTCTCACGGCAGAAATGTAGCAAAAATCATGTGTGTAAATCCAAGAAATCGAGAAGCTGATTGACTTGTAACCAATGTTTTGTCTGTATTTCTGGGTCTTGTAGTGAAAATACTTTGACTTTTCAGACATTCATGTCTCTGTATATGTATTTACAGATTCATTTACACATTTGCAAATCTGACTGCACACACAGATTGAGATGCGGACACATAACTCTGAGCGCAGACAGACAGATTCAAATACGGCACACAATATTGCTACAATAATCCCCCTCCACTGTAAAAAGTTTGAGAACCAGTGGATTTGTGGATCAACAGGTATGAAATGGTTAGGTGCTGTATGTAATACAAGATGAGTTGAAGGGTTAACATACACAGATTATGGTCTATATGCTCACGGGGCCCATCAGGCCTATGCATTAAGACACAGGTGTCAAACATGCATCTTAAGGGTTCAATCCGGCCCCTGGGATGAATTTGTGAAATGCAAAAATTACACTGAAGATATGAACAATCAAAGATGTTCAAATCATTTTAGGTCAATTTAATCTAAAGTGGCTCAGACCAGTAAAATACTATCATAAAATAACCCATAAATCATGAAAACTGCAAATTTTTCTCTTTGTTTTAGTGTAAAAACGGTAAAATTATACAAAAATGTTTACATTTACAGGCATATATTTATTTATTTATTTATTAGAAAAAAAGTAGGTAACCTGAAATGTCTTAAAGGGATAAGACACCCGTAAATACATGGATTACATGGATTTTGGGTTTTGTGGGTTTTCAAATGCTACATGTGAACTTTGCGCCTATCTAGCAGTGCTTTGCCTGTGATGAGGCCAAATATAGTTCCAAGTAAATATCTGCCCAGGTAATAGCCTTGTTCGATTTTGCATTATGATTTGTACTCGTTCTGAACACACGGCCCCCAAGATATATTTAGAAAAGTTTTTTTGATCTCTCTGCACTTTTTTTGGAGGACATGCTAACTGACACCCTTGGTTTACAGCAACTGTGCTAAGCTAAAAGCTCCCAAAGCAGGATGGATTTTAACCGTTCTTTTCACTGATCTAACTTGGGGGGTGACCAAGACTGAGTTAATTTAATGTTTGGGTATCTTATTCCTTTAAAAGAAATATGTGGAATTTTAATCATATTCTGCCTGTTATTTAATATTTTATATATTTGTAGATCAACTGTGATCTCTAACTTGTGAGTCACATGTATAAATGATAAACTATGGTGTAAAATTGTTAACATTGCACTTTTTTATATATAGTTTTGAGGTTGTTCATATATGTTCATTTTAAGTTTGAGTACAATTCGTGGATATAAAGATTTTCATTCCAGAATTTTACATTTTTTTTCATTCAAAAGTTATCATCCTATTATTCATATTATTTTACTAGTCTTTATCGACTTTATACCATATTAGGCAATATGTGGCCCCTGAGCTAAAGTGAGTTAAGATGACCCTATTGGTATGTGCTTGACTCTGATAACTCTGATAATAATAAAAAAAAGCTCTGTGACCACTTTTGGGTCAAAGAAAAGTAGCTGTGTCCACCTGAAGAAGTCACTCTAAACAACGTCCATTAACATTATCATGTTTAATTCCATCATAGCATATTAATGAGGACACACAGTACAAAAGCAATTACCAGACAGTTCATAACAACTTGGACCCAGTAAACCCCACCAAAAGAACAAAAAAAAACAAACAAAAAAAACCAAAACCAACACCATTAACACTAAGTTACTCTTAGTTTCATAGTGACAAACATGAACTTGGTTTGGGGACACAAAGCCAGGACCCTTAGGATTATTTTTTCTTTTTTTTTTTTTTTTGTTTGTTTTCTCCTTGAATAAAAATGTTTGCATCGCATTAATACATTACAACACTCGACAGAAAACAAGGAAGTCATACAAAAAATTTCACAAAGTACAAACCTTGACCAACGCGTGGAGAAACTTTTACAAACAAAGATCTATGGCACATTTATTTCCTCACACAGGTTTCACAAAAGGTGCTTATACTCACAAGCTTAGATGTTAAACTGAGCACGATCTAAGGTAAAATGAAGTGGGAAGCAGCAACACGCTAATGTTCATACTGTATTCTGGCAACAGATGGCGCCAGAGCTTTACCACAATCCACCCTTTCGCTTGTGAGGGTTTTCTTTCCTGTCGCCTTTGCTCAGGTTCACATACAACTGCACTGAGATCAGAGACAACACATTATGTTGAATTCCATAAATTACATTTTTAGATTTAATGTTAAGGTGGTTTCAGATTGAGCAAATATTACCACAAAACATCAGAACAAGTGAAATATTTGCCCGCAAATACCCACAAGTGCCATGAAAATTGACTCGGGCAGGATTATTGTGGGTGCAGATGCCGCAAAATGAAGCTATTCCGACGTGAAATAGTTGAAATTGGAAACACTAGTGTCTATTTTTGCACTCCAGCTGGACCACTAAAGCCCTATGAATTTTAATGATTACTAGAAATATTCATCAAGCCTCTCAGACATGCAATCAGTAATCTGAACCCGGCAGGAACTCTTCAGTCTCGCATGTGAGGTATAATTGAAAAGAGTCATTAACATGAATGTATGGCTGTTATTATTAGTATTCTGCTTAATGTATAGGATTTTATAGTAAAGCTGGGTATGATCAGCTGAAAGTTTTAGTAATGTGCATACTTTTTTGACAGGAAATTGACAGTAAAACTTTTTTGGTAAAACTATTAACCCTTTAGCCCCTGACATGTCTGTGGCGACCGTTTGAAATGTATTATTTATTTTAAATATTCATAAAAAATCAACTGTTTGCTCAATAGGAACAATTACAAAACACTCTGATAAAAAAAAAAGACAGAGACGTCTGAGCATGCTCAGTGTACCCCTTGTGGAATGGGGGGCAAAACACAGAGCAGTGAGTAAGACTGACTCAAAATATAGACAGGAAGATTTTTTTTTTTTTTTAAAGCACCTTTTCCTTGTTTTTGTCTTTACTGTTGTTTGCAGTGTTGTGCTGATTTTACTTTATTATTACTCCGCCCCCTGAAGAAGAGCCAAGGGGAATTATTTTTGGTATGGTTTGTTTGTTTCTTTGTTTAACACTATAGCAGCAAAACTGTTAATTGATTTCAAACCACATTGGGTTTAAAGATTACCCAAAAAGTGACCCAAAAAAGATTTGATTACATTTTGGGAAAAGCAGATCAAAGTTCCAATTTTTTAAGGGAATTTTTCAAACATTTTTCCCCATTTACTTATAACAGGTGAAATTTCAAATGTCTGTTAAAAAAAACAACAAAAAAAAACAAAACATCAATTTTGTTTACATTTACGTAAAACTTGGCACATGTAGAGGTAATAGATTATGCTGACATCACCACACGTATAGACATGATGACATCAGCTGGATCCATGTGAAAGTAGACGACAATAGGTGCAAGGGGCAGAGTTTGTTGTGCCTGGAACTACCTGTTTTTTTGGGTTTTTTTACAGTGTTTTGACTGTTTTGGAGGTCAACCAGGTGCCAAAAAGCTGGTGGACTTACTTAGAAAAAAAAAAAAAAAAGCACACCCCCCCCATTCTGAGTGTCTTATTTCATAAAAACCTGTATATGTTCTATTCCTCTTTTTGTCATTTTCTGTTATTCCACCCTGTTTTGACCCTAAAACACATAGTAAAGCAAAACCACTGAAGAAAAGGAACACAAACACATACTCACAACAGCTTTTATGACACTGATACAGTCTGATTCATTGAAATAATGTCTCAGGGGTTAAAGGGTTAACTTATATTTCTGGATTTTGTTTTTATATGCACATACATGAATTGGTTAAAAACATTTTGGGGTGTCACCTTGCTTTGTTTAAGTGTTTTTTAGAGAACGGAATGCTGCATTGGTCACTTAAAAAAAAAAAATAATAATAATAATAATTAACATGATACTCACAGCAGTCTCACGAAAAAGAAAGAAAAAAATGTATATATGTTTCATAGAAAGATGTTCAGAAACACCTACGAGTGTCACAAGAAAATAGGATTATTTTAAAGAAATGAACAGCTCTAGGATCAATATCATGAAGTAAAAAAAGAGACTTTGGCACATTATTCCTGCAGTACAACAGGTGGCAAGAGCACATATAAGCAAACTTACAGCCTAGTGCTTTATAATTAGGTTGAAGCTTTTAGCCGTAAGTGAAGCATTTTACATTCATTATATATACCATATACTCAGTATACCTGTTAAAGGGCTTACTTTTAGGTAGAATGGCAAATTATATACTTTACATGTCAATTTACAGATATATTGTTTATGTATATTTGTCCACATTTTGTATATATATACAGTCAAACATCTGACTTTAAAATGTTATTCATTATTTCAGACAGCTGTGGCTGAACTGCGTTACCAGTACACGTCAGATTTTACATTTAGCAGCAATTACTATGCGAAAACAAACCTTCGGCTACATTCAGACTACGGGAAAATGTGGCCCAAATCGGATTTTTTTTGCCCATATGTGACCTGTGTCCGATCTGTTAGACAGTTTTGAACAACACAAATACGATTTTTTCAAAACGAACCCAGGCTATTTTCATATGTGGTCCAAAATCAAATACGTATCCGATATTCTGAAACGCGACTTCAGTCTGAACAGCCTTTATTCGCATTTATCCAACCTTTACATCACTGAAATGCATCAAAAGTCGCAATACTGCATCCCAGGAGCAGGAAAAACATAGTTACTTCCGTAAAAACAGTGTGTAGCTGCGTGGTAATGTGTTACATCAGGATCTCTTTTGCGCATGTGGTTTACTTCAGGGTCGCATTTAATTCATACTCAAACCTGATAGAAGTCGCATTTAATGTGTAATATACAAAAATATTGTATTTCATCCCAAAATCCGAATTAGGTATAAGACCTGCTGTCTGAACGTAGCCTTAGTATTTGTACGGTGGATTTTTAAAAAAAGTAGAAATGATTTAAAAAAAGAAAAAAAAAAAAAATCATGCTTTCCTATTGATCTCTGCTGAGATTTAAAGACTAAAGCCAAATAGAAAATATGGTGTTAAAGAGCTGTGAAAGTACGATGAGGTATTTCTGGTGGGTATTTTTAATGCTCCTAACTCGTGTCGTAACAGACAAACGGCTAGGACCAAAAGCAACTTTTTAATACCCATTATAAACATGAAATACTAGTGGCTCTCGGATGTAAAAGTCTATATAAGGCAGCAGCTGCACACGTAAACAACAAACGCCATGGCGCTAAGATGCAGGAAAAGCACAGGAGGTTCAAGGAAAGGTGAAGTCCATGGGTGGGTGGAGAAGTCATGTCAGGCATGTCACTGTGGAGAAGGGGTGTCAAATTCATTTTATTTCAGAGGCCAATTTGATCTAAAAGTGGGCGGGACCAATAAAACAAAAGCCTAATAGCCTATAAATAATGGCAACTCCAAATTTGGCTTTGATTTTAGTGCAAAAAATGGCATTAAATTATGACAATATTTATTTTTACACACTGTCCATATAAAAAATGTGAATAACCTGGAAAAACTGAAATTTCTTCAGAAAAATAAGTGCAATTTTAACAATATTATGTCTTAACTTATTTATATGTACATTATGGATTGGATCTATAAGGCAAAAAAAAAAAAAAAAAGAAAAACAGTGACGGGCATTATATTGTTAAAATTGTACTTTTAAAAAAATATTTCAGCTTGTTCATATTATTTGAAGGTGTTCACATATTATTATTCAGGGATAGTTTGTTGTTGTTAATAATTTCTAAATTTTCTGTTATTTTTTTGACAACCCCAAATTTTTACTCCGCTCTGGGAGGCAAAGGGTATTGTTTTTAGTTCGGTTTGTTTCTTTGTTAACATTTTAGCAGAAACACTAATGGTTGAATTCATATCAGATTGGGTTTATAGATTTCCAAATACCAGAATATATAGATGTGATTACATTTTAGGATAAAGTAGGTCAAAGTTAAATTTTTTATAAATTTAAAAACAAAATTATTTTTTCCCATTTACTTCAAATGGCTGAAATGTGTCTATGCTGACATCAGCATACGCATAGACATGATGACATCAGGTGGATCGATGCCAAAATAAGCTTCAATTTGTGTGAGGGGTGGGGTTTGTTGTGTCTGGTGCAATAAAATACTATCATAATAACCTATGTATAATGGCAACTGCAATTTTTTCTCTTTGTTTTAGAGCAAAAAAATAAAATTACATGAACATGTTTATGCTTACAAACGATTGAATAATCTGAGCAAATATGAACATGTAATTTATTAAGTGATGTAGGTGCTTTTAAACAATATTTTGCCTGTTACTAATTTTTTTGTGTATTTGTAGATGTGTAAATGACAAACTCAGGCATAATATTGTTAAAAAAATATTTTTTTTCTTAATACCTTTCAGATTTTTCATTTTATTCAGATTTTTAAGGTAACTTCATAGATATAAACACTTTCCAAATGTAATAGAACTTTTTTCATTGTTATTTTACTGGTTTGGCCTACTTTAGCTCATATTGGAGTGAATGTGGCCCCTGAATTAAAATGAGTTTGACACCCCTGCACTACAACAAAGAGAACATTTGGAGATATCATTATTTATAGGTATAATGTAATATTATTTATTTCCCATTAACCCATAAAGACCCAGTGCTCCTTTGGTGGCAGTTCCCAAATGAATTTTTCCTCTATTTTTAACCTTTCTTAAGTGATTTATCACCATTTATTCTAATATTATGCTTGGCATTTTCCATATTCAACTAAAAATCAGGTATTTTCCTATATTTAATTCACTGATCATGTACATGTTGATAAAATCTCAGATTAAATTCGAGGGTTATCATAGAAAAAAGTTGAAGAAAAAGTGACATTTGCAGCAAAATATATAATTACCTGAACATAAACCAAGTACTTCCATTCATAATTATTGATCCAACTCCATGGATTTTACTGGTGAATCAATGTTGTAGAAGATAAAGGTGTTTCCATGGTAATTACACAGCCTCTGAACTTCCAAATGGGTCTTATCTGATGACCATGAAAAGATGACAAACTGCATTTTACACTGATTACTTACATGTACTGACAGGATTACCGAACCAACAGGTCTTAAACAGTTAAGATCAGTAGATTATTTTGGTTTTTGTTTGGATGTTTGGGTCTTTATGGGTTAAACCAAGTAGGAAATATGGAAAATTTAGCAATTATTTCACTTGAGATCACAATTGGTCTGTACATGGCCCCTGAACTAAAGTGAGTTCACCACCTTTGACTGTTAATATCTTCAGTGTAAGTTTTTCACTTCCCAAATTCATCCTGCGGGCCGCATGTTTGACACCCCTGCTGTAGGGGGTTTGATCATGACATTCGCTGGTTTTGTACATTGTTTGAGCTCACACCAGCGTTTCCGGGAGTGTATCAGCATTGTCTGAGGACAGCAGTTGCCAGATCTGCCACCGGTCCCTTTGCCAGTCCTGCCACTCTGGGCTATGCGGCACCATTTGGGACTCTGTGGTCGAGTTATTCTGTGCTGCACTTAACCTCCCCTGCTGCACAGGGGGCCGCTGGGCCATCGCAAGCTGAGGCGAGCTTTGCGAATTCGTCAGTCGATGATGAGCGTTATAAGGAGGAGGAGAACAACCGTCTGGGCCACCGTCACAAGTGTTCACCCCTCTTTGAGGTCTGGACGCCGGGTTAGCTGCGTGTCCGCTAGCTTGCTGCGGGTTGGCTCTACTGGATTGGCTGTTGAGGTGTGATGTCACGGAGGGGCTGAGGTTCAGCTGGAGGCGAGGTCGTCCAGACCCTACGTTGGGGCTCGTACACACTCTGGTGACTGGGAGGTGGGGTCTGCACTCGGCGGTTCCGGGCGCCGTCCTTTGTACCGTCGTGTGCTGCCTACCATCGCCGTGGAGTCCGTCAAGTCCTTCCTGTGAGCTGCGGGAGCTTCCCTCGGACATGTTGCCATGGGAACCTAGAAACAGAGCATCAGCTGTGTTAGTGACACAGTTACAATTTACTGTGTAAAGCTGTCTTATAGTTATGGTTTTAACAAGATTACAGTGACTAGACATTAGCATTTATCAATTAAGATAAAGAAGGACGCATAAAAATGTTAAACATCAATAAAAGAAAAAAACGTCAAACATATAAAGTCTACAAAAGGATGATCTGAAGACAAAAAAAAAAGAACCTCAACACTCTGAAAGAAGCACTTAAATAAACTTCAAGTAAGTAAAGTTTATTTAAATAGCACCATTCACAGAAAGAATCTGGAGTTGAACACATGAAGACAGACAGGCATAAAAACATAAAAACGAAATATCATAAAACCCACACCTAAATAAAACTTCCAAAACATTCATTTAGTTCAGATTTTTTTGTGAGTATTTTTACTCATGTGCACAAATGTAATGTGTTGAGAAATAAACTTGTACGGTTGTTACAACTCTGCAAAACTGCATTAAAGGCAGCATTGGTCATTCAGTGAATAATAGATGTAGATAATGCAACAAAATACAGAATATCCAAAGGATTACAACTGCTTGCTCATATTGTCTTTTTTCAAATAACATTGGTCATTATATAAACCCACCTGTTCTCCTTGGCCTTTTAACCCATGCAATGTTGCTATTTTGTTCTGTTTTATATTATAACTTGTTTTATTTATTTGATTTTATTTGATTTAAATTTTTCTTTTATGCTTTTCTTAAATTATGTTGTGTTTCGCCTGTTCTGTACAGCACTTTGGTCCACTGTGGTTGTTTTAAAGTGCTTAATAAATAAAGTTGGATTGGAGTTGGATCGTTCTGCTTATATTACCCCTGTTTATGTTGTTTTTTAATGTGCCTGAATGTGTGAAATGAATGTGAAACTAAAAATGATTGGGTCGTCATACAGTCTACAATGAAAGAAGCAACTTACATTTCTATATTGTTCCAATATTTCTTACTTGAAATTGTATTAAAAATGCTGTATTCAACTAAATAAATAATAAATATGACTTTTTATACATTTCTTAAATTCAGGGTAAAAAGTTCAAGCAATGCTGCCTTAGTGTACAGCAAAGCAGATTAAAAAAAAAAAAAAAGTTGTCCTGTATCGTCGGTCACCATCATGCACATGAACACTCTGGAGTGCAATTTCAACATTTAGGAATGCAGACTTACAAATTGTTGGAATTTTTTTCTGTACAAATTCTAGTGCAAAAAAAAGAGTGATGAAAATTTTATAGAAAAAAAAAACAGTAAAAATTGATTTTTTTAACAAAATATAAAAAAGCTGTACAAAAAATAGTGGGGAATTTTAGCGCAAAAAAAATCTGTAAAATAAAAGTACAAAATAAAAAAAATCTATATGAAATAATGAAAATATTTGAGTATATAAAAATATTGAACTCTTTTCATACAAAATAAAAAATCTTTACAAATGGCTGAATTTTTTTTTGTACAAAATTTTAAAAAAATCTGTAAAATTATTTTTTAAAATTCTGTATAAAATGTTAGAATCTATAAAATTATTTAAAAAAGACTAGGACAAAAAATTAAAATCTACATAAAGTCATTGAGCAATACAAAATACAAAAAACTAATACAAAATAAAAACATAATTGATATAAAATGATAAAGAAATGATAGTATAAAATAAAACAAATCTATATAAAACAATGGAAACATTTCAGCACAATATAAAAAAAAATGTGCAATGTGAAAAAAGCAGAAAAGAATTTAATTAGTGAAGCAACTATAGTCCTCATGGTCCTCACACATGATACAAGGGGCATTGAAGGGTTAACATACACAGATTAGCATGGGGCCCCTATGCTCGAGCAGCCCATGCATTAAGACGGCCCTGGTTCAGTGCGCTGCAGGATAGTCAATAACAAACATCAGGAGTAAAGCTCATACTGCTGTGGCTCATTAACGACAAGAAACAAAACTGATTGCGAAGTGTTTACCTGCATATGGTTGGTCCTTGAGCATCGGTTTCAGAGTTGAATGCCATGTTCCCCAGATGTTAGCATGCTCCTCTGATATTGTCTCTGAGAGAAGAATAAAGCAGGTTATAGGCTTCAACATACTAACATAACAGAGAAGATACTTTTTTACTTCTGCACACTAAGACATCAAATTAATTTCACATCCCTCAAGGTTAATGTTTGCCCCGTCTCTGAAAAAAATCATCCAGTGAAATGTTCTCTGAAGTGAGTAACATTCCTTTTTTTGTGCCTTCCCTCACATTTAACTGGCAAAGAACACATTGTTTTTAGTTTTTAAGGTTTTCTGCTTCTGATGAACAGGACAGACGATGCTTTAACTTCTCTTAGTCCTGATAGTTTGGCACAGTTTCTCTTTGCATCCCATAATTAACATCACAGCAGAGTTGAATGCCACAGATGTAAAAAAAAAAACAAACAAACCCAAAATTATGAAAATGTGGCAGAATATGTAGTAATGTGATATAAATAAATAAATATAACTTTAATTCCGATTCTCTGTTTATATAACTATTTACATGAATACCACATTTCTTATTTTTTTCATTTCTTTTTTAATTTTTCACTCTTTTGTGGGGTTTTTTATCTCTCTTTTTCTCTGCACTTACGTGTTGTATGTTGCTGCTGTTAACGGTCAAATCCCCTGGTGGGATAAATAAAGTCTTATCTTATCTTATTTAATTCATGTTTTCAGAGGGGTAAAAAAGTACATTCACTATGAAAACTACAACCAACAAAAGTAGTGACACTGTGTGAAATTTAAATGACAGACAGAATAAAATAATTTGCAAATCTCAAAAGTTAGTGATTTGTTTACACCAGCACATGGAAAACATACCAAACCGATTTATTAAATTGAAAAAATGTCCCATTTTAAGACAAAAATAAGGTAATGTTGAATTTGATGGCAGATCCAAAACCTGAAGAGCTCAGTATGGTCACTTTCAAGATCAGGTGTATCATATAAGTGTCAGTCAGGTCAGATTTTTAAATATTTTGAAAGATATTGTCAAATATATTTAAATATGCATTTCTACCTTGTTTGTGATGATTTTTATAGTGCAAAAGTACATAGTGTTCTTTTTATACACCTATTCTATTCTATTCTATTCTATTCTATTCTATTCTATTCTATAAGCTGTAAAATACCCAAATACTCTGTGTTTTTATCAAAATGCATTTCATGGATGCCAAAAGAATACATTACAATCTAAGTTATAATTCTCATAATTCTTATTCCTGGATACAGTAAATAAAAAATGGACAATATTGTGAAAAATACAACAGATTGAAATTTTCCAGAGTTAGATGTTTTCTGGAAAAACAATTTTTCTTTTTTTGTAAAAAAAAAAAGAAAAGAAAAGGCTCATTAAATTAAAAAAAAAAAAAAAATACAAATTATCTAAACATGTGGCTACATTTCATTACATAACATCTTTTTTCCCCTAAATTGTCAGTGATTTGTGTGGTTTTACGGCTCTGCAATGATCGGTTTTATTTTTACCCATTAAGACCCACAGTTTATGGTAGTTCTCAAAAGAAATTTTACAGAAATTACCAAAAATAGTCACTTGCCTGATAAAGGCAATCCACTTATCTTATCAATCCATGTAAATAATTGGTGTAATATACAGTTTGTTATCTTTTCATGGTCATCAGATATGACCCATTTGGACATTCAGAGGCTTGGTTGTTATCTTGGAAACACCGTCATCTTCCAAAACATTGATTCACCAGTAAAACCCATGGAGTTTGACAAATGACAGTGGATGAACACATTTGATTTATATTCAGTTATTGATATTTGTCAAACTCCATGGGTTTTACTGGTGAATCAATGTTTTAGAAGATGACGGTGTTTCCATGGTAACAACCAAGCCTCTGAATGTCCAAATGGGTCATATCTGATGACCATGAAAAGATAACAAACTGTATTTTACACCAATTATTTACATG
>JAQQZY010000013.1:11487612-11502227 GCA_030068375.1 Ostorhinchus rueppellii | reverse complement strand
GAGTGTATATTTTCAAAATCTCACTTGTGTTGAATTGCTGGAACCGTTTTTTCCAAGATCTCCCACCATACCTTTAACCCTGTATCATACCCATCGAAGCCATATACTATAGTAACACAAATGTACATACTGAAGAACAGACAGGAAAGCACAAAACAGTTAGTCTTTTCAGCAGTCATTTCTTGTGTTCAGGGTTACTTTTCCATTAACATTCAGTCCATATCATCCTTAGTCCATTATTAATCTTAAGCACATATAGGATTTACTTTGACATCAGAAAGGGAATAAATAAGTGTTAAATAAAAATAAGGCGCATGTTGTGATAATTATTAAAAGAAAAAAAAGTTACATAACATGTTAATACAAAAACTCTTCTGGTACAACATTCATTTGAACCAATACTTACATTAATCAGCACAAAATCTGAGATTAAATGTCAGCCTTTCCATGACAAACATCTCCTTTACAATTGTTACCCACTCTCCTTTTGTTGGTGGCTCTTTGTTTAGCCATTTCCTAGTTATTGCCTTCTTGCTGGCAGCTAGTAATATTTAGCTAATTGCTAACTTAAGTTCCTTTCTGCTCTTTGAAATTATACTTTTTTTTATTTTGTACTTGAATTTTTCCATTATTTTTTTTTATACAGATTTGTATTATTTTGTACTACAATTTCTCAATCATTTTATATAGATTTTATTATTTTGTACTGGAATTTTTAAAACAATTTTATTATGATTTTAATCTTTTTAAACCATTTTATTATTTTCTTTTATTTTGTACACAATTTTTTCAACAATTTCTTACAGATTGTCTTTGTTGAAAAAATTTGAATCTTTTTCTTTTTACAGGTTTTTTTAAAAAAATTGTATTAGAATTTCTCAATACTTTTATGCAGATTTTATTATTTTCTGCTGGAATTTTCTATTCGTACTTGTCATCCATTTATCCAGCAGGAACCGTGACCCAGAATTTTTCATTTTATAATTATTTAAATATTTTCTGCTGAATCTTTTTTAAATTATTTGACTTTTTTTTGTACTACAATTTTTCAATCTATTTTTTTTATTCAATTATTTTGTAAAAAAATTTCTTCAATCATTTTTAAACATATTTTCTTTCTTTTTCACAGATTTATGTTTTTTTAATACTAGAATGTGTACAGAAAAAGAATTTCTAAAAATTGGACATCTGTTTTCCCATATCTGTGTTCATCTGCACAATGGTGATTAAACTGTACAGGAGAATGTTCTCTTTTAAGACTGAAACTTATTTTAAGAAATCAGTTTTGTAGCACAATGAGGCAGCAACATTTGAACTGGTTTTCACTTATGTGCATAGAAAATAACATCCTGAAAACCAATGACTTCAAGCCAATAATAATTCAAGTGAGCAGTTGTTGAAGGGGCCCCCTTTGCCCGGGGGCCCATGATGCTGTTAAGACGGCCCTGCCCCTCATGTGAACAAAACTTTTGCAAAAGCATGACTCACACATAGTTTTGGAATAAAACTGTCCAAAGGGAGTCTGGGAGTCCAGAGGACTTAGATTACACTGGATGAAAAGGATGAATGAAGGACGTTTTACATAAAGTTGTTGAATCTGGTCTCACCTCTTGTCCGTCTTTGTCGTGCTGGTCATGGGCATGGTCAGCCACAGTGGACAGAAACTCCAGGAGGCGATGAAGTGTGTCACTGTTGCATGCTGGGAGCAGGTACACTAGTAGCTGAGTCACATTCTGCTGCTCATATGGGTCCAACACTGGAAAACAGACAATGGTATACAGTGTTGAAAAACAGAAGATAGAACTGTAAGGAACATAAAAGCTGTTAAAGTAATTATACAACTGTCTTATACATGGTTTAATTTCATGAAATACAGTCATTTCCTATTGAGAGGTTCATAGTTTATTGAGACAATTTGCATTAAAACCAAGTAACCAAGTAGTGCACTATCAAAATAAGATTAGATAATGTCAATTAAACGACAGGGTTTTTTCTTGATTGTGTATAAGTAGTTTGGGTTGCAGTGTTCTGCTCGTTTCTGAAGCTGTTTTGAATGTATGCATTAAACTGAGCAAAACAAATGGAATTAACTCATAAAGACCCAGTGCAACTTTTCTACTTTTCTGAAAGAATTTTTCTCTCGATTTAACTAAAGTGATTATCAAAGTTTATGATTATATTATCCTTTCAGTGTAAATAAGTTATATTCCTATATTCGATTTACTGATCATGTAGATGTTCATAAATGCTTCATGTAAATTCAAAGGTTATTGTTTCAAAAACAAATAAAACTGAAGAAAAAAAAGACCATTTCAGCAAAACCATGCAACTCCATTTACAGACTACATGGGTTTTACTGGTGAATCAATGTCATAGACCTTTAAAAAAATGACAATTCCAAACTTTCCTCTTTGTTTTGATTACATTTTTAAAAAATTTAATTGTGAAAATGTTTGTATGAATAAATTATCCTTTCACAAAAATGTGACTAACCTGAAAAAATTGATTTTCTGAAGAAAAATAAGTGCAATTTTAACAGTATTATGCCTCAACTTATCATTTGCACATGTACATTAGAACTTGCAGACTACAGTGGATTGATTTACAAATACAGAAAACATTTAGTAATGGCCAGAATATTGTTACAATTTTGGAAGTAAAATGAATATGACCCCCCCGAGTCTTAATATCTTCAGTGTAATTTTTGCACTTTGCAAATTGATCCCATAGATTGGAGTCTTTAGCAGGCTGGTTTTATTGTTTGACACCCAAATTGTAGAAAATGACCATGAAAAGATTCATTCATTCATCTTCTATACCCGCTTAATCCTCATTAGGGTCACGGGGGTCGCATGGAGCCTATCCCAGCTGCTTAGGGCGAAGGCGGGGTACCATGAAAAGATGAAAAACTGTATTTCACACTGATTATTTACATGTATTGAGAGGATTAGTGGATCAATAGGTATTAAACAGTTTACATCAGCAGTTATTTTTGGATGGTGGTGGATGTTTGGGTCTTTATCGGTTAAAGTCAACTGAGGTGAACTTTCATAACTACCATGGATGTGTTTTGTTGTGTCACTGGAGTCCTTACTTAGCAGAGTAGATGAAAGAATAGAAGCAGAAAGAGTGAACTGACACAATAAATCTTACATGTGGTGTTGATAAAGGCTGTGTAAAGCTCCTTTGTGAGCAGTGGGTCAGGCATGTCCCTGAGGAACTCCTTCAGAAGAGCAGCCACATCGTGAACGCTGTGCTCCTCATCCAGCTGGACGTCAATACCACGATCAAACTCCTCGCGTAGCTGGAGAAAGAAAGATTCAAAACATAATCTATGATATAACAATGGACATTATACTGTGGGTGGTTCACACACCCACACACATTTGACTTCCTGTTGGCCTTCTAAGTGACCCGGAGTCTGTGACTGAACAAGTTTTACCAGGCGGAGTCATAATCTGTGCAATCTGACCTTTGGATGACTTCCAAAGTGTTACAAAGTCTATTAATGTTATTATTGTGTATTGTTGGCAGTGATGATGGATACATGAGTCATCCTAGGTCAGCCTGGGTAGGAGGGAGAATAATAACTCGATTCAACTTTAGGAAAGATCTTACCTGTCGCACTCTTTTTTTGGAACTTCCCACTCGAAAAATCCCCACAGTCTGCAAACCTAAACGGACAGACAAAACGCACATTCTTGACTTTCTGCACGGCCGTCTAAACACATGATGGGCGACCTGTCCTGGGCCCCACAAGCATCGGGGGCCCATGCTAATCTGAGTGTGTTCACCCTTCAATCCCATTTGTATCGTATATGATGCATACCCATCAAAGGCGTATAGTCATTTCACTAAATGCTAATTTAAGTTTTTTCAGCTTTTTTCAATTATTTTTAAAATACTTTTTTAAAATTTTGTACTTGATTTTTTCCATTATATTTATATAGGTTTGCTTTAGTTTGTACCAGAATTTCTCAATCATTTTATAAAGATTGTATTATTTTGTGCTGAACTTTTAAAGTAAGATTGTTTTTATTTTGTTCTACATCTTTTCATACATACCCATCAAAAGCGTATAGCTACTTAATTAGTGGCTAAATCAGTTTTTTTTTTTTTTTAATTTTTGCTTTTTTCCAATTATCTAAAAAAAAAATTACAACATTTTTTCCATTATTTTATATAGTTTTTGTACTTTTTATATAGATTATTTTACTGTGCACTAGAATTTTTCAGTTATTTTATTTTAAACTGGAATTTCTCAATCTTTATTTACGGTTTTTTTATTTTGCATAAAATTTTCAATAAGGTTTTATTTTGTACTTGAATTAATTTGATTCAAATTCATCAAATCTGAATTGCAGTTTTCATTTATCTTTACATAGATTTATTTTATTTTGTACTAGAATTTCTCAATCATTTAATATACATCTTTAAAAATAATTTTGTACAGAATTTTGTAAATCATTTTACAGATTTTTAAAAAATTTGTACAAAATATTTGACAATTTATTATTTTTTTTTTTACAGTTTTTTTCTTTTTTTTTTTTACTAGGATTTGTATATAAAAATAATTTGAACTCTGTATTCCTCAATGTTGAAATTGACCTTGAGTGAAACTTAGAAGAAAATCAGCTTCATAGCACAATGGGGTAGCATCATTTCAACTGGCTTTCACTTCTGTGCATGGAAAATAACATTCTGAAGACCACTGACTTCAGTGCACCCTAGTTGTCGTAGGGTCCCAGTACACTGCTTTGCCCGGGGGCCCATAATGCTGTTACTATGGCCCTGACTTTCTGTTTGGTATCATTTGCTCTAGCAACAAAAAAACAATGAAGAATGAATATAAAGAGCTTCTATACAGTAGATACTCACCATATTTTTCAATGTGCTGACAGCAGCTGTCGACTACCCGGGGCACCTGGCGGTAGATGGGGTTTAGACTCAGCCTTTTGTCTCGGTGTTTCTCCTTTTTACTTGGGGTTTCGGTGGGCAGAGAGAGCTGCAGCGCCTCCAGCAGGCGGGACTGGTTGTCGTCCAAGTCTGTAATGGAGTCCACTGACATGCCTCCCTATAATGACAAGTTTAAAGGGAAACACAACTAAAAAAGCTGAAGCCTTGTCTTTTTTTTTTTTTTTTTTTAACATTGTATGGAAAAGCAGTAAAAGAAATGCGACACTCTGACAGTTTTGACCTTTTTCAACTAGCTATTGACGAGACAAATGGGGAAAATGGAGGCAGTTTGTGGTTTTACTGTAGCTGTTTTTTGTCCTGTAACAGAGCTAACAGAAATACAATGTAAACTATTGTCTGACTCAACCTATTAAGATAATAAGACACAATGTTATTTTCACTGTCTGAGTTTTTGTTTTTGTCAGTTGGGAGAAAAGGGTGAAAGTCCAGGCTCTAAAATTATTGAATTATTCTTGAAAAATAGAAAAAGATAGATATAAAAATATGTTGCCAACTTATTCATTCCATGCCTAGAAGATTAGGTGCTGTCCCAAAAACTCAAAGTAATACATAAATAGTAGTTTTTACCGTGGGGTGTATTTGTAATTTGAGTAAAACAACAGATTTTGTAATTTCATTTTTTTCTAAACTAACTCTACTTTCATCTTTTGAGTTGAACAAATGTTCTACAGCAAATTTTGTAATTTTTTTCAGATATCAATTAGAATAGAATAGAATAGAATAGAATAGAATAGAATAGAATAGAATAGAATAGAATAGAATAGAATAGAACACATTAGTATAGGCTTTACTGTAGTTTCAGAGGTTGTACAACAAAATTACAAATCAATATTGAAATATTCATTCATTCATTCATTCATCTTCTATACCCGCTTTATCCTCACTAGGGTCACGGGGGTCACATGGAGCCTATCCCAGCTACTTAATATTGAAATATAAAATATAAAATCTTGGTTTTCAAAGGGGGTACTTTGAAAAGTATTTATGCTTAAAATAGTATTGAATTGTTATTTGTTGTCTGTATAAGCATAGAAAAAAGAAGAGAGAGTGGAAAAATATGTGTTTTCCAGACTATTCTAAAATAGGATTTCTCAAAATAAACCAAGGACGGAGTAAAAGTTCAACCAGGATGTTTGTCAAACTGGAGTTTAAAAAGGGGTAGATTTATGTCAATGGAAAATGTGTACTTCAGATTGAAGGATTAATCGTGTTCCTCACCCTCCTGCGTGCTCGTGGTGCAGCCTCGGGCGTGTTGGGCGATGTGGACTCATTGGCGGTCTCTGACGTGGAGCTCAGTGATGAGTTACTGCTGGACAGCTCCTTGTTTGACGGACGCTTGGTGGCAAACTGCAGGACAGATAGTACAACAGTTAGATAGGAATATGTTTACAGTTCCTCTGAACGTTTTTCACTTGCAGTGATTCTCAAAGCATCATCTCTAAAACTATTCATTGTGTGCAAAACTTAATACATATTTTCTGCTTTACACTTATTTGAAATGATGTAATACATTTTTTTGCAAAAATGCAATTCACTGCTTTATGCTCAGTTTGTGCTTTAACCCACAAAGGCCCAGCGCTACTTTTGTATCAGTTCCTATGAGTGAATATTTCTCTTATTTAACCTTTCTTACGTAATTTATCACCATTTGTACTAATATTATCTTTTTTTTTTTTTTTTTTTTTTTTTGCTTTTTTTTTCAGTGTAAATCATGTATTTTCCTATATTTAATTCACTGACCATAAAAGCTTGGATTAAAGTTGGGGGGTATCTAATCAAAATTTTTTTTTTTCTCTACATTTAACTTTCCTTAAATGATTGACCACCATTTATTATAATGTTATCCTCTGTATTTTGTGGTTTTTAGGGAACATCATGTATTTTCCTATATTTAATTCACTAATCATGTACATTTTCATAAAAGCTCAGACAAAAGTTGAGGATTATTTTATCAGAAACAGAGAAAACTGAAGAAAAAGTGACTTTTTAGCAAATATATTAATCCGTCTCCATCCACTGTCATTTTTCATACTCCATAGATTTAACTGATGAATCAGTGCTGTAGAAGATAATGGTGTTTCTATGTTCGCTACTTTTGTTTTGTTCCAAAGTATTTTTTCCTTCTATAATTAACTTCTCTTAAAGCTGAATATGACGCTTGTCACCAATTTTTCATCAAATTTGTAAAACCCGAATTAACCCTAAGTATCACGTTAGTCTTTCTGTAATTACGCACCTGAATCATACCCCTCACGGTGAACAACTTCAAAGTGTACTTCTTCAAAAGCAGTCTGATTGTTTACATATCAAAACCGAAAGCGAAACCAAACCGTTACTCAGGCCTTTTCGGAATTCCACGTAGCAGCAAGACGCAAATAAACCTTTTCCGTGTTTGTTACTGCTGCAGGCATACTGCAGCTGCGTGGAATTCCAAAACGGTGACAGACAGATAGACAGACAGACAGACAGATAGACAGACAGACAGACCTGTAAAATGGATGAAACGAGGTCTGAGGAGTCTTTATGCTCCTCACGCTGTGGAGGGTCCGTGCGATAGCCGTCCTGACGCTGCCTGTGGACGCGGTCATTAGCGATGACCTGGGACAGGGGTATACTGAAGGCCTGGGGTATGGACTCTGGAAGAAACAGGGGAGGCAGATGGAGTACTCAGGATGAAGAAAAGGAAGCAAAAGAGGCCAAAGCGAGGTAGGACAATTCAACATGACGAGAGAGACGCATAAAGGTCTTTTAAACCAGTGATTCTCAACTGGTGGGTCGCAACTCAAAAGTGGGTCGCAAGCCCGTTTTCAGTGAATCGCAGGCATTTGTCTGGACAAACAAGGACATAAAGAAAAAATCTGTGCTTTATTTTTATTTTAATTTTTGTTTTATGGAACTGAGCACCGTCCATTCACACTCCCCAACAGTAGGTGGCAGTAATGCACTGTAATACTAATTAACACCAGATATTTCACAAAATAAAAGAAGAACAAAAACTTCTATTCAAATCATGGAAACTCAGATATGACAACGACTTCATCAGATATGATTTTACCTACACTGACAGCAAAAACCTCAGTGTGTTTAATTCCTGAATAAGTGACTGAATGCACTTTTAATTTTTAACTGAGTGCACATTTTTGGTTTTCGTACAAATGTACTATTTACTGTTAAATGGAATATTTCTATATCTATCATCACCACCTGCTGGTCAGTTTGCTTTATCATTAAACTTAAACGTCTTCTGTGTTTTCATACTATGATATTCTGTGTTATCTCAGGTTCAAAACACGCCATCTTTGCATTAAATAAATTAGAGAAGTTTCAGTTTTATCAGTTTAGCTCCCTGGGGGGTGATAGTGGCTCCTGAATCCAGACCAGATGAGAACCACTGTCTTAAACCTTGTAAAAATGACTCATAAACTGTTTGAACTCCTGCAGTGAAACGTCATCAAGCGCAGTTCCTAATGAAACTTCTGAACATGCATGTGCTATAAACACATCAAAACCTATGTTTACTGTGTCAGTTAAAAATCTCAAAGCTCAAACTGCATCTGTTTTCCAAAATAAGACGTTAAAAGGGACTTTGACACCAATCCGGATATGGAAGAAACCACTAATTGTGGAGCTTTTGACCAAAATAACACAACTTCAATAAGTTGCACCCACAACTAATGTGAAGCTGCTCAACACTGACACAAGATGAAATAAGTTAACATGTAATTTACCCGCTTTCTCATTCTTTTGTTCATATTATTTCCATGATTTTACATACAATGAGAAGCAGAAAGCTGTGTTTTTTTCCCCCTTTTTTTTCACTGGAGAAAGATATGATGTCATGCCGGGCCATCACAGACTATATACTCGGTTATACAGAGACACCCAAAGCCTGAGCCAAAAGCTGAGAGAAAGCAGCACAGCTGTTTAGTGAATTTCTGCGTGTGTGTGTGTGTTTGTGTAGGTGTGTGGTAGAAAGAGGAAAAGAAAGACACACATAGAGAAAGCAAAACGCATTCCACAACCACAAGTGGAGGGTTGTGGTTCACGAACAACATGACCGCTAACACTGTGACACAACGAATTTGCTCTGTAACCTCACAGCGTTAACAGGGCTTATGTAACCTCCACACACACACACATGCGCGCGCACACACACACACACGCACGCACACACACACACACACACACGCTCTGAATGGCGTAATGTACAGCACTTTGCATCCACAGGCCCAGCACATTTTTCAAAGCATGTCAGATTTTCATAAACCTTCTTTCCTTTGCCTGGAGTTTCTTAGGTCTTGGATTTCAACTCACTTTATTCAAACTATTTCCTACTGAGTGTGTTTATATTAAAAAGATGTGACGTCGCTCTACGCAGCAAACCGGTCACAGCCACAGGAAAAGTTGTAAAGATAAAGTGAAAATGATGTGAAATACTTTTCCATCCTGCAGGTTTTGCTTTGGGGTTGATTTGTCTACACTATCAAACTGATGCACAAGTGGGTCAAAAATGACCCAGTCTGGTTGTTTTCCTGCTAAAATATTTGTAATGAAAAGTTGTTATTATTTCATATTCCGTGTATTCTCCAAAAAGCATGTTATAGATGTAATGTCATTCAAATTTTTAACATGTATCTTGTTACATCTTTTAAAAATGCTTCTTTAAGATCACATGGAATAGAATAGAATATCTTTATTGTCATTGTAACAAGAGCAACAAATTAAAAGTACAATCCAATATGTACAATATGTACAAATCCTACTATGAAAATACAAATAAAAGCAGCTAAAATAAATCGGTAAAAAAACACAATCTTCTATTTAATCATTTAGTTTCTCAAACTTCACCCACAATGAAATTTCAGCGTTTAAATTACAAACAAATCATGATCATTTTCCGCATCAACTGTTGTCAATTTATTTATTTAGTTGATTTATTGTGACAACACTTTTGGCCATATTCACTCTGAAATAATGAAAAACTTGCCCAAAAAAATTACTGGTCATGATTTTTCTGTGATTTTTCATGTGATGACATCTTTTGCATAATTATGTCATTTTTTGGTAATTTTTCAATTATTTCATCTTTTATCATTTTTTAAGCATTATTTGCCACTCATTCCTCTTGTGGTGTCTTGTATATTTTTGGCCTTAATGGAACTTTTAGGTTATTTCCATTTGTTCCATCTTAGTAGATTTTTTATAAATGCTTCTTTAAGATCACATAGAATAGAATAGAATAGAATAGAATAGAATAGAATAGAATAGAATAGAATAGAATAGAATATTTTTATTTTCATTATAAGAAGTACAACAAAATTAAAAGTGCCATCAAATCTGTATATCATATATTAAACTTACTATGAAAATACACATAAAAGTCAGTCAAATACATACGTTTTGGGTTAAATGAAGACGTAAAAAAACAAACAACCATTTAGTTTCTTATACTTTCACTCAAAATGAATCAGGGTTTAAACGAGAATGCAACTGTGATCATTTTCAGCATCAAGTGTTTATTGTGATAATGTTTTTGACCATATTTACCCTGAAATAATGTAAAATTTGTCACAAAAAAAAGAGCAAACATCAGAAAAGAGCCATACGAGACAAAAGCAACCACAACACACAGACTCATTAGTGCATTTTTACTTTGACTGACGATCTGCTTGTAATGTCTGAAATAAAAACCATTAAAACCCCAGATTATAGCGGCTGTTAAGCCTTTTTGCAAATATAACTTGACTGAAGTCTGGTCAGAACACATGCAGCTCCGATTACTGTGGCTGCATCAAAGAAGACAGATTTTTTTTTTTCCCTCTGCACTCTGTCGCTCTCAAGCAGAGAAAAGGCTGAGACGGCTTCAAAGTGAAATGTCGGGCTGGTTTTCAGGGACCCGTGGAGAAAATTAAACTTTGAATCCATTTGGCAGGTACATCTCAGAGGGGTAGAGCCCAGTCTCAGTTATAAGCTGCCGCATTTTGTTCTGGCATAAAAAAAAATCATAACATGTAGCTCAATGTATAATTTCAAGTATGTAGGTAATGTTAGTGAAAAGACATGCAACTAATATGAATACGAAGTTCCAAAAAAGTAATTTGTATCTCCTTTTTGCCGCTCCATCTGGACTCCTTTGCCTAATATCCTTTTCTGTTGCTGCCAAATATGCTTTGCTTAGTGCTGCAGAGAGCCAGTCCCCTTACAAGGAGTCCCTCCACTTAAGCTAAATATAAACCATCCAAGCCCAGTAAACAGAAACTGTGTTGTTCTAACCTCGCTGTTCACCTGCCTGAGGGCTGGGGGACCACAGTCTGGTCCTCCGTCTCCATGCAGACGCAGAGAATCCCGACAAAGAAAGACTAACAAGAGGAAACTCAGTGAACTGGTGAAATGTCAGAGTTCATCTTTTTACCTTTGTCTTTGCTCTTTTCTTTTGCAAGAGAGTCCAACTTCCTCCTCAGTGACTTCTTCCTCTTTTGTCCGTCTGCACAGAGATGGAAAAAAAACATTAAGTGACAAGAAACAAAAGGTCTGCATATCTGCTCTGTATTATCACACTGATTATTTCTAAGAAGCTTATGTCAGGAATGAGAAAATCCCCCTTTCAGATCAAATCCACAGACATTAGACATGTCATATTAAATCACATGCATTGTTTGTCAACAGTGATTATACACTGAGAAAAAGTATTCATGAGCTGCCATGGTCAGCAATATTTTATCCCTTCAACCCCTGATGTGTCAGTGGAGAGCATTCCATATGTATGACTTACTTTAAATATTCATAAAAATTCAATTGTTTGTTCAATAGGAAACATTTCATAATGCGCTCATAGAATAGACTGCGTGCGTTCCATAGACACCAGAGCATGCTCAGTGCAACCCCAGCCTGCTGTGTAATGGGGGGGGGCAAAACACAGACCAGTGAGTGAGACCGACTCGTTATAAAAACAGTCGAGGTATATTGAGGGTAGGATATTTGTTGTGTATTCAAACATTGCTGTTCCGCAATTGTCCAGCAATCACCGCCAAAGTGTTCATGTGATTCTGGGCATAGCAATGTGACTGTATGGCTACTGTATTCCAAAACCAATTTTTGCTAATCTCTCCCTTGACCAAAAATACACAAGTCCACCAAACTGCAGCAGTCAGGCTTTTAATCCACACCACAGCACATGACTAGGACAGACTGGGATTTGAACCACTAACCCTTCTGTTATTGAATGACCCACAGTACTCCCTGAGCCATGTGAAAGAGGGAACTGGTTTGTGTGGATATCTGACTGTGGTATTTTAACACGTTATTTTCCATTTTTTGAAGTAAATATGCCCTCGTGTGAGTCAAGTGGCTCAGAATAGACTGACATAATGACTTCACTTAGACTTGTCGAATCACGAGCAGTACATATTTCATTAAAACTGAGTCATACCATTCTGTTTACAGCTCAAAAAATGTGTTAAAGTTAAGCTAATAAATGCATTGGTTTGGGTTGCTGAAGTGTATTGATACTACCGTGTTGGGAACCACAGATCAGATTAACACCAATATATAGGGACTGAAGTTAGTTTTCCCATCATGCAGCGTGTTACTGCGCTTCCTGTCAATTGTAATGGGCATAGCGACGCGCTATTGTCTTCCAAAATTACTAATATCTCCCAATATATTAGTTCTATCAACTTGCTGAGATATTTAACATGCAGATGGGACTGGTCCTCAACTGTAGGTACCAAATTGACCTGTTAAAAACATCTAGAAGTGTGCAGATACATACACAGACGCTCTGAGACCTTCCAGTACGATGATATAGATATGTAGAATCCACCCTGGCATCAGTGCATGCAACATTGTCCAAAATGTGTCTTTGCTGACCGCAGTCTAAATCCATTGGGCTATTTTCTAATTTCTCAATTTTTCCTGTCCGCACGGATACACACTCTCTGTTTTTGTGGCCAAAAATGTCATTTACATTTGTATGAGAGGCCCAGACACAGAGAAAAATATTCCCTTTCCAAAAATGTTCATATTGGTGTGGACATGTTTTACAGCTACACACTCACAGTTGTTTGTTCTTAAGAGGTTTTTCATATCAGTTTATATATGTCAGAGCTTAACATCCCCATGGAATGGAGTGTTCTCAAAGGAAAAGAAAGCCACATTGTCAGCTGTCAATGTGATGAATGAGTCCTGAATTTGCTGATTAATGATCAGGAAATGGATGGAAATCATGGCACACGCAATTTTAAACCCCCTGAATCCATGCCGCTCAGGAAATCGTGTCGTCTCCGGCCAAAACGTCAGTTAATGGAAACCACAGCAACTTTTAATGTGATCATTTGGTCACTCTTCTCCTTGTTTTCTTTTGGGTCTCCAAACCCAGCTCATGTTGGACTGATGCACTTTTTGCGTCAACCTCGGTATGAACCCCAGATGTTCCCTTCAGCTGGATCGTGTAAGTCACTCGCGGGTTTAGGAAATTTTATCCAGCCCCCACAACACTCTGTGGTAGCATTAGCCACTTACGTCAGGGAGCAGGTTCAGTTCCCCTAAAGCATGGGTGCCAAACATAAGCCCCGTGGCCCAAAACCGGCCCACCAAACGTTCCAATCTGGCCCATGAGATGAATATGTGAACATTATTTTAGTTCAGGGGCCACATACAGGGCAATTTCATCTAAAGTAAGTAAGATAAGTCAAATAATAGCATGATACCCTATAAATAATGACAAGTCAAAGATTTTGTCTTTGTTTTTGTGTGAAAAAAAAAAAAAGTTCAATTGAATTCCCCCCAAAAATTGGATGAACCTGAACAAATATGAACATGAACTATCTTCAACAAGTGCAATTTTAACAACATTCTGCCTGTTGTTAAACATTTTTCAGTAAAATAATAGCACAGTAACCTATAAATAATGCAAAATTTTTACATTATGCCTGTTACTAAACATTTTGTACCTTTTTAGACTCACTGCGATCTCTATTGCAGATGTATAAATGTATACTGTTAAAACTGCACTTATTGTCCTGAAGAAAATTCATTGCTGTTTATATTTTTCTGTGAAAGGATAGTTTTTAAATGTACTTTCATGAATTAATTGGACTTTATTTCCACAAAAACCAAGCAAAAAGTTTGGAGTTGTGGTTATTTATAGGTTATTATGCTATTATTTTACTGGGCCTGGTCTGATCCACTTCAGATCACATTGGGTTGTATATGAACTAAAATGAGTTTGACACCCCTGCCCTAAAGTCTCAGTAAATCTAAGTTGAACATTGCTTTTATTTTGATAATCAACTTATTGCCTCTATGACAGGGGTGTCAAACACATGGCCCTTGGGCCAAACTGGCACAAAGGCTGGGATAAATTTATGAAATCATACTGAAGATATTAACAGGCAAGGATATCAAAGTCATTGTAGTTCATGTTCCACAAACAGAAGAATTCAATCAAAAGTGAATGAGACCAGCAAAATACTATCACAATTAGGGATGTCCCGATCCAGGTTTTTAAACTTCCAATCCGATACCGATACTGGCCGATACCGATACTGGCCTATCCAAGCATGTATTAAAGTTTCAAGTTATTTAGCCTCCTTACTTCCTTACTTAGTTGTCAGACTCATGTTGAAAAGGGTTTTAGT
>JAQQZY010000013.1:11442817-11454188 GCA_030068375.1 Ostorhinchus rueppellii | reverse complement strand
GAAACCGGAGTACCCGGAGAAAACCCACGCAGACACGGGGAGAACATGCAAACTCCACACAGAAAGGTCCCAAGGAAGGGAAGGGAAGGGAATCGAACCCAGGACCTTCTTGCTGTGAGGCACAAGTGCTAACCACTGCACCACCATGTTATTATTATTATTATTATGTCAAAAGGCTAAACTGTCTGCTTTCTGTGTTCTACCCCTCATTACACAGGCAACGCTGTGTGAACTGAGCATGCTCAGTTATCTATGGAAAGAACAAGGTCTAATCATTTTTGTGACTGAAAAAAATCGTTGAGTTTTTTTTTTGGAATATTTAAAATAAACCATACATTCAGAACAAGCACCACAGACACATCAGGGGTTAAAGGGTTAACGTTTAATATCTGGCCATTACGAATCATTATTACATGTAATAAATGCTTAAAACAGCATGTTATAGTGAAAAAAACAAAACAAAAAAATGCGCTTTTATCATATTTACGATGAAAAACTGTAAATGTGCAGAATGAAACTTTATGAGATTATGGAAAAAACTTCCACCTATTTTTACATGTGCTCAAATATTTTAGTTTAGATTGTCTCGATCATTCTGTGTCCATGTTACAGTTTCTTATTAATCTTTCTTGTAGTTAGTCTACTTCTAGTCATTTTTTTCCTGTGTGATAGTGTCTTTAGTTGTAGACGACCCCCTCATTTCTCTGGGAAAAACATCCATGATCTGCTTCTTTTACAGACAGTGCATCTCTTTCTGCTCTAACTCATTACATATACAATTATTTGCAAGAATTCCCCACAAAAACTTCGCTGGTAAAGTCACCTGCTGATGCGATGCGGGCCTCTACCGCAAAGTTTTATTTGGTGTTGGAAAGCTCAGAATCTCAGCTTTCCAATGTTGTTTTAATTTTGATAATAGTGCAGGAGTTACAGCAATTTGAATGCTGTAAAC
Source organism: Ostorhinchus rueppellii (assembly GCA_030068375.1). Lineage (NCBI taxonomy): Eukaryota > Metazoa > Chordata > Actinopteri > Kurtiformes > Apogonidae > Ostorhinchus > Ostorhinchus rueppellii. Next base: position 11,453,236 of record JAQQZY010000013.1, on the reverse strand, counting down.
TGCAAAATGTTGCGCTGAAGATACAACTGTCGTAATAGGGTTAAAGGTTCATTGTTCTGCAACAATTTGTGAAAAGAAGATTTCCTCAGTACATGTTGAAGGAGGAAGTGAAGTTACACATAACCGATGTCTGTGTGAACATTTTAAAACCACATTGTTGTCCTTTTACTTTTCAGTATCGGAGATTAGTTCCGGCACAAGCACCTCGGTCGTCATTTTGCATGAGTATCAGCTTGTATGAGATTATGTATTGATCCTATTAGGGAATAGTTTGTTTTTCACACCAGTGGCACGAACATGAGCTGACAAAAGTAGCACTTATTCACTCAGTTTTCCGTCTTGGTGCTTTTTCCACCATGTCCATTAAACACAGTAGGATCAGAGTAAAGTCTCCATAAGACTCTTTAGTTTGTGCAAAGCCCACCCCCACGATTTGTTAATCCTGGGATTATAACATCCTGGGCTTCTGCCTTCTCAGAATCCAGATGAGGTTGATGATGAAGATGACAGAGTTGAGGCATGAGGCGGTGGCTTCTTTACAAGACACATGGCAGCATTTATGCACCATGAGCTGCACATTCAGTCGCACACATGTTCAGGAGATTTGCACACGGATGATACACATAAAAAAACAAACCTTCTTTGCACACGATTCACAGAGAGTCAAGTATCCTCCACATATTCAGAGTAGCACATGACAATTTGATCAATGTCTTTCACTTTATTTATGTCCAAAACAACTTAGGGGCCCCTTTGTTATCCCTCTGCTCTTCCTGCAGGAGTCTGCACTGACTCTGCAGCTTCCAATAGTAATTGAGAATCGTCCATGTCTGGACTGGAATGTATGACTGGGCGGGAACATAGATTTCAGCCCTCGGGGCAGTCATTTTTTAACAGCTGTATGCACTGTGTAACGGCGTGGAACTGCACATCCTGGTTCATATCCAGAAAAGACAAGAAGCGCTGAAGCATATCATCACCTCACTCTGTGTCAATGAACTAAAAAAAAAATCATACTGAGGAAGAGGAACATATTTAAAAATATATTGATTAAGACATTATGTCACATGTAATGTACGCTCTTTACTCTAAAAGTACAGATAAAAATATACTAATAATAATGATTTGGTTTCTTTACTCAAGTATAAGTGTAAGTGACATTTCTTATACATGATTTACACTGATTCCTTTATTTTCTGTGTCCGTGAAGGTTGAAATTCAATGTTACAAAACTAAATGAGGCAAAATAAAAATGTAGACGCCCTTATTTTCATTAACCCTTTAACCCTTGAGACATTATTTCAACAAAAGGGGCTGCTGTGAAAAATGTTGTAAAAAAAAAAAAATGTACACAAGAAAAACCTCAAAACATCTATTTTTATAGTGAGTCGGTTTCACTGCCCTGTGGTTTGCCCCCATTACACAGGCAGTGGGGGGGGTGCACTGAGCATGCTCAGATGTCTATGGAAAGAACAACATGTATTCTATCAGCATGTTTTGGAATTTTTCTTATTGAGCAAATGGTGGAATTTTTATGAATATTTCAAATAAATCATACATTCAGAACAAGCACCATGGACACATCAGGGGCAAAAGGTTTAAGAATAAAGTAAGCCTGTTAAGAATATATATGAAGTAGAAAATACAGATATTTCCACTAAAGTGTAACGTATAAATGAAAAATACTGACTGAAAAATACTTAATTACTTTCACCCCTGATTCCATGACATGACAGTATCATCAGTTATCCATGTTTTATGTTCCTGCTTTGCATCAGCTCAAACCACAAATCTTTCATTTCCTATAAAGTTGGGGAACTTGGGAGAAACAGACGCTGAACATCCTGATTTTATTTAAAGACTTTGTTGCACAATCTACACTTTAAATGAATGGAAATTTTCCGGAGCAAAAAATCAGATGAGCTGTTACATAAATTTACATTTCTGCTTTAGGTTTTACATTTTATGATGATAAATAGTTTCCGGTCAGTGGATATACCTTATCAGTTATTTGGTCCTGAGTGAAAGTTTGAAAAAAAAAAAAAGTTAGAAGTGGTTTTAAATGATCTTTGCAAGACCTACTGAGATGAAAATGGCAGAAAAAGAGATTTCACAAGAGCAAGAGATGACAAAACGAGGATAAAATGAGACAAAAATGTGGAGTTATCATTAATTGTAGGCTATTATGCTGATATTTTACCGATCCAACCCACTTGGGATGAAATTGGGCTGCATGTGGAACCTGAACTAAAATGAGTTTGACACCCTGCACTAACGGAAGAAATCATTTCAACGTACACTTCAAACCAAACGTCTGTTTCAGTTCAGGAAATGTTGCCATGTGTTACTTCCTGGAGACCAACGCCACACCCGTCACTGCCCGGCGATGCTTTGTTCTCTCCGGACACTGGATGTGACACTGAGTGTGTGCACGTGGAACACGGGTCGCAGTTGGGTCAGTCGCTCTATTATTGATTTCCCAGCAGAATGAACACAGGGCTCCAGTGAACCTGACGCACAACACCAACCTTCAACTGACCGACACACAATAACGGGACAAGTGTTTATTGGTTAACAGCCGTGACTATGTGCTCTTTCAATGGAGCCTGATAAGTGCTAATGGGGTGTTTAATGAAAACGGTAAACTACTTATCACCTTCCACTGGCAGCGGTCCACCAGAGCAAGACTTTTTCTCACTGGCTCTGTTTAGTGTAGGTTTGAGAAGTTACAAACATCCACCAGAAGGTCTGAAAAAGACTCTTCTATGTTACTAACAGCATTTATTGTTGTACTTCCATATGGTTTTGCAGCTTAAGATCCTCAGATAAAAGACAGATGGTTCAGTAAACGCACCAGAGGACAAAATGACTACAGTTAGTGAGTACAAGTTTCACAAAGTGGATTAAATGTAACCAAATGTACAGCAATAGAATAGAATAGAATAGAATAGAATAGAATAGAATAGAATAGAATAGAACAAATCAGAGTAGAGTAGAATATAATAGAAAAGAATTCATTTAAAAGAAAAGAAACGAATAGAAGAGAAGAGAAGAGAATAGCCTTTATTATCATTGTATGTACAATGCTACTCCACTCAGAGCAACAATATTAATAAACCGTCAGAAAAAAAATACTGTGAATAGAAAATTACAAAAACTAACAAATAAGATAAAAAATGGAATACAAAATTTCTACAAAAGTTAATAACAATAGAGCAAAGTAGGACAAAAAAAATACGCAAAATATCACTAGACCCAATATTTACAGTATAAGCAGTCACAGTATGTACACCTACGAACAATATTAACAGTATGTATTAAGCTATGAAAACAGTATGTATATCTATGAACTCGAGTCTATATAAAGAAATTGCATTTCTATTTTATAAATATTGAATTGGACTGTTTTTGCTGAGCAGAAAATTATTGTAGCACTTATTGCACATAATTGAGCATTATCAAAATTATAATAATAATAATTTTGTAAAGTGAGAAAAATGCAATGTGTGAAGGAGGCCAGGTTTTGTGGGTCAGATCGGACTTATTAAAATGCTTCCAGTATATTACAAAAGAACTTCCTGGAAGTTGTTTTCTTCATTCAGAATACCTTTGAGGACATTAAGACGAAAACTCAAAGGATCATCCTAACTTTGTTTTCCAGCCCACAAACATGAGGACATTGTTAAACTCAGGTACAGCCAAACCACTTTAAATAAAGTACAAACATCCCTGTTTCCAGTGAGAGTCCATAGATTTAACTAAACTACATTCATTATCATCAGCTACACTTGTAGTACACAAACAAAAGAACAAAATACCCATATGAATGTATACATTAAAGAACTCATAGTACTCCTGAAAAAATAAACAAAAAAGAAAAATGAATGAACCTCCACCATGTCTGTATTGAATAAATACCTAAACATATTGATACAGTATTTTTTAAATACTGATACAGTATTGTGAAATAAAACATCATGACATATCACATAACTTATATTTTCTTCCACCCCTTGTCCAAACACTGCCTCCAGTAATAAAGTTCAGTCGGAGATATAACAAATAATGTTTACATACAAAACAGGTTCAGAAACAGTTTTAACTAGGGGTGCACCGATATCACTTTTTTTCAGACCAAGTACAAGTAGAAGTACTTACATCTGAGTACTTGCCAATACCAAGTACCGATATGAGTACTTAGTAATCCCAGTACACTTCTTAGTTCCTTTTGAAAATGAGCTTTATTGTCGTTGTCATTAGTCTGACTGGAACAAAGTGCTGCTACTGACATTTAAACCATTGGAATGAGTGTTTTTCAGTCAATCCACCAGGGGGCGCTGCTCTTGATTAACCATACTGGACAAATACCACAAAGAAAAGTAACTTTTTTTTAGTAGAAGAAGCAAGTCAGTAATAACAAACATGGAGAAGATTTATTTTGAAAAATCTCCACATTGCTGACATTACTCCTCTGCCATGTACCTGCTGCACTTAACTGGGAATGTGTCGCTGCCGTAAATGGTATTAGTGTGGTTGTATCGGAGCATTTACGAGTTGGAGTACAAGTACTTACGCTCAGTATCTGACCCAATACCACTATCGGGTATTGGTGTATCCCTACTTTTAACCCATTAAGACTTAAACACCCACCATCAAACAAAATCATCTACTGATCTAAAATATTTAACACCTGTTGATCCATTAATCCTATCAATGCATGTAAATAATTGGTGTATCTGACTTCTATAAGTCGATAATACAAAGTTAGTCTATATCCATCTTAGTAGGGCTGCTCGATAATGGAAAAAATCAATATCATGATTATTTTGGTCAATATTAAACTCATGATTATTCAAACGATTAATTTTGGGTTTCACAATGCATTTATTCAGCATTTTTGTCTCAAAAAACACTTTGTTTATGGTTCTTTATTCAAAACATTCAAATTAAAAATAAATTTTGGCTACAAATATGCACATAGCAGCTGTTTTGCAATGTATAAAGCATTAAATCAAATCAAACAAAAATATACTTTACTGAATGTTAAAATGAGGCAAAGAAAAAGATAAATGTATCCAGAATAAACTATGGATCCAGCTGCTCTGCAAATTCTCTATATTTATAAAATACAATAAATATAATTATTTATACAAAAAACATCCCAAAACTAGAAAAGCACTTGGACAGCACAGACCTCCACCAAGGTCGTGTTTGTACTTTCCTCCGCTACATGGCGCTGAATGATCATCATAAGCAGCTCAGTGATGTCATGCCAGGTCAGAGGAAAGTGGTTTGATCTAAAAATAACAGACGACAGATGCTCTAGAGTTCTACAGATAAAAAAAAAAAAAAAAACTAACAAACTGTGGTGGATCTGGTGAGTCCTGTCACATTCTCTACAGACTTGAAAGTACGGATCTCAGATTTTTGTTTCTTCATTAATTCGTTGTGAGTGACCTTGTGCTTTTGTTTGAGATGGTTGAATACAGTAGTGTTGTGCAGATATTAGAGGTCTACCGATTGATCGGTCGATTTTTGCCATTTTTTAATCAATCGGCATCGGATGATTTTCTTCTTTGGTCGCGCCGATTTAAAGTCATCTGTGGACATCTACTTAGAATGTGGCGCGACGTTTTAGGAGTCAGCAGAGATAGCCTACAGGTAAGGCTTCAATTCTAACATTTCAATGTCCTAAAGTCGTACATTTGCTCTCATGATAAGTTGTAATCTGGTATGTGTTGCTTCATTTAGCAAAATGAAAAACGAATAGCATTTCAACTGCATCAGAGATGTAGAATTCCTCTCGAAACGAAACGCTGCTATGCGTAGCCTTGTGGCCACGAGTCTGTTGGAAATTCGTCGACTATGCAAGCCCTCTCAACACTGGTGACCGCTATGTTCCGATCTAAACTATAGTAACGGACAATCTAAGTGAAAAGTGAACAAACAGAGGACACAAAACTAACCTGTGAATGTTTTATAACACTGCCATCCCATGTCCATTCGTTTTCGCAATGTATACATGTTTGGTTTGTTTGTGAACCAGAGACGGATCACACGGATGCTCTATAGTTCCTATTTCTGATTTCCTACATAGCATCCTGGGAGATTGAGTTTTATATTGTTGAAACGGAAACGTGAAAGTTGAAGGAAGGGAAGTTCCACAGTGAAACTGTATAACCTGAACATGTATTTTGCCGTTTTGAAGTAACTATCTGAAGTTGTCACATCATGGAAGTCTTCTTACACTCTGTCTGTTAATTATTCATTTTAATACGTTTAAGTCATTAATTTGTTAATTCTTAGTGTTATGATGAGTAGGCCCCTGCAGACATTTTTATATACTACATAATATTTATACTATATATTATGTTATTTATAATGAATTATATAAATATGTTATGAATAATAAAATCAAGTTTAACTATTCTTTTATGTTGCTAGTGCATCCTGTGTTACTAGTGTGTTTGCAGCACTGATATATTTTTATTTCATATTTATTTTTATGCTGATTATATTTTGAATATTTCAGACTCAGAGTTGGTATTTATTTATTTGGTATTTATTTTATATTTAATTTCATATGTTGATTTTTTTCACTGTTCAATTTTCAATAAATCGTGTTAAGTTTGTAAGTGTTGTGCATCCTCTAACTAGAATGATATTTTAGCATGCTAATTAAGGACAATACAATAGCATATCGGCCCTAAAAATTGGCCCAAAAAAATCGGCAGCTCATATCGGCCATCGGCTGACTCTGACCTCTAAATATCGGTACTGGCATCGGCTTTAGAAAAACCCATATTGGTCGACCTCTAGCAGATATTACCTTGTAGCAAACCTTACACATTATGTGCTTCTGCTTCTTGTCAGATTCTTCAAAGCCGAAGTGTTCCCATACAACAGAACTTTTTTTTTTTAAACCGTTTTTGTCTACCAAACGACTCTGCCCTCCGTCTGCCATTTCTCAATCTCACCCGCTCTCAATCTCGCTCACTGTTTTTGAACGACACGCCTCCTTTACTCTTCAGCTGCGTAAGAGAGTATGGGTTATCCTGTTAGCAGCACCGCATGAATGGAATGTATTGGGCATGTGCGTCTCTCGGAAGTTGTGTAAAGAAAAATGGAAAATAAATCGTTTCAAGTCGATTATATGAGTTTTGAGATTGTTTGACAACAAAATCGAAATTGTGATCAAAATTTGATTAATTGCACAGCCCTACATCTTAGTTTTAATGATAGAAGCTGTTTTATAAACACTGAAGTTTGACTCCTGGTTACTTTAGATGCCAATAACTCAATATCTATATATATGTACGTATGTGACAAATAAGGTTGGTAATGGATAGAGAATTGACTTTCCAGTAATTTGGTATTAGTTTGAAATCATTTCAACAAACAGAAGGGAAGTTTTAATGATAAACAAATTTTACATGCATTACCATAGCAACTAGAAGTCACACAACATTGAGTTGCAAATGTTGGCATACTGTACGGAGAAGGGATTTGCACAGAAATGTTGCAAGTGAAATTTTGGTATGATTGGCTGAGTATTGATGCTATTACAGTCATTTGAAATCCCCCCTGTTACTTCCCCTGGGTTGCTAACAAGGTCGTCTGCCATGGCGTCATGATTGGATACACAATGAAAAAATGGACATTTCGGCTTTAGTTTCGAGTCGATGGCAAAATATCTATTTTTGAACTTTAGCCTATATCTCAGCTGTACTTTGGCCTACTGTTAAAAAAAATGAATCAGGTCAACCAGAGGATATGGTAAATGATTTGGCCATGGTTTGATATCAATAATACTTAAAATGTGAATGCTACAGCGTGTACAGACAGACAAACAGATACATGAACTGACTAATATGTTTAACTTCCAGCAAGCAAAAAGTAGTTAGGGAACTGCCATAAAAGTAAGATGCTCCAATAAACAGCAGTAAACATATTTTCTCCTGGTTTTGCTTTAGCCCCAGTTGGGACAGACAGGGAACATAGAGGGGAGAGGGGGAATAAAAATAGAGTGTAATGGACTGGAAGGTAAATAGGGAGTGTTTGGAGTGTGCCACCTTAGTAAGAGTGCGTGTGTATATGTGTGTAGGTGTGTGTACATACACACTACCAGACCCATTGAGCCTCACATTCCAGAGGCCACCTTGAGAGCAGCTAATCCAGTCTAAGTCAAAGGACCCTTGAACTCCTGGGTCACAGAGCTTTCCGGTCCTCACACAAAAAAAAATAAAAACAAATGCGTGACCATACATACACAGGTTTTCCTCGGAATACACCGTAGTAATGCATACTTACTGCAAGTCTAAACCATGGGCGAGCATGTTATTTCTGGCATCATCTGTCTGTTATTATTTCTCATTATTTCCTGTTCTCGCAGATGTGGGCGCTCCGAGTATGTGACTTCCACCTTCCAGTCTTTGAGCTCATCGGTATCTATCAGTCTGACCTTGATTCAATCAGACCGTCTGTTATTTCTGCTCCCTGTGCGTTACATCAAGCAAATCACTAATAATAACTGAAGCACACACCTGGGGGCAGCTGTTAGCATCATGACTCTCTCTGACTTTCAGCTACAGGCCTTTTCCTTTGGAGGCTGCATGTTCACATTGGGTTTATAAAATTCTGGAACACTGCATACTTCAGAATAGATTAGATTCAACTTTATTGTCATTACAAAATGCATTTTAGCATATAACCTGAAGTGTGTGATAATATACAGGATAGATTGATGAGGCGGAGTATTAAAATCCCATAAATATCATTAGCCTCACAGCATAATTGCCTGACTCATACACTATATGGACAAAAGTATTGGGACACATTAACTTTTGGTGTTTCTTTTCTAACAGGGGTCTGGGCTGCAAAACAATAATGTCAGATGTCATAATATAGTTTTATATTGTAATAGCTAGCATACTGATTATTAATATTAATATTGATGTTTATATGTCAAATCAGCATGAACAGGACATCTTACAGCTGTAGCCATAATGTGTCCCAATATTTTTGGCCATTTAGTTTATAAACATCAATAGTTCCTTAGTTTTTAACTTTTTTCAGTGAGATATGAAGAAAGTAAATGTTTAGTTGTGGTAGGAAATTATTGTTTACAGTCAAAGCATGATAAATGTTTTAGAAACTCAGAGGTAGAACATTTACAATCATAGTCATTGGTAATAATAAATAAATAAATAAATAAATAAATAAATAAATAAGTAATAATCTCTGAGGCATTTCGGAAGCAATGATAACAGTTTAAATCAAACTAACAAATGCAATGCAATGATATTTATCCCAATATAAAACTATATTATGATATTTGACATTATTGTTTTGTATCCCAGACCCCTGTTAGAAAAGAAACACCTGAATTCAACATGTCCCAATACTTTTGTCCATATAGTTTATGACTTAGGCAGTTACTTTAAGAGGCTAATGATATGTTAGTAGACATAATAATGGGTATATCTGAGTGGTAAAGACACAATATACAGATTATGGACAGTACTATAATAAACCTACTGAAGTGATATACTGTACATACTACATACTACTATATAATTAAATAGTATGAACATATTATGTAGGTGGATGATAGACATATGGATTGTGTGTCCAGTGAATACAGTGTAGATGGAAACAAAAAGGGGAAATATGTGTAATAAATGCAGTTACTTCTGATTAAGTTAACGTCTGCATATTATAACGCCTGGCATTCAATTTTTCATCTGCTAACACTACATTGTTCACGTAAATGTGACCTCGATCCCAGTGGTGTTTCTTTTGTCATGATTACATATAATTTCTGACTGTTTACAGCACTGGGATGTAACTAACATTGTGTTTAAGTACATAATGTTTCTTGCAGTTGTATACTGGCAAAATTTATTTTATGGAATATTATGTTGGCTGTACATTGTGTTTTGCAGGTTTTATGAGAATAATATTAATTAAATGTTTACACTCATATTTAACAACTACCTATCACCAAAAGTGATATTTGGTACCATTTAGCAACAGTCCGATGAAAAACAACTGAAAATCCCACTTGAAACTTCACCTACAGCAAAAACACAAAAGTCCTTTATTACAGCCAGTGTTTATTTTGTCCATTCTGGCAATTTTAACTCATAAGATCTAAGGCATAGTAGGTAACAGTAGTGCATCTTAATACCAGATGCACAAAAAGAGGAAATCATAGAAGTAGAACCAAGTAGAAAATGGCAAAACCTACAAAAATGAGATCATAGATGAGATAAGATTAGAACTCGACCCCGATTTCTGTGTGTTTATGCACTAAGACCTAATGGTGGTTTCCCCTTGGGATAATCAATCAATCAATCAATCAATCAATCAATCAATCAATCTATCTATCTATCTATCTATCTATCTATCTATCTATCT
>JAQQZY010000013.1:11322803-11333308 GCA_030068375.1 Ostorhinchus rueppellii | reverse complement strand
AGGTCTGTGGTAGCAGCATCAGCAGGTTTTTGGACACAATTGTGGAACTGATTGTAGTAGTTCAGTATTTAGTCTTACTTCTGTATAATTGAGTCACATACAAACAATTGGTTCATTTTAACATTAAGGAACACTTCTTTGAGATGAAATTGGTATTTGTTAAGGTGAATGAGAAATATTGCAATATTATTGTTATTGCAATGCTGTACATCCATATCGCAAGTTTTGCCGATATCGTGCAGCCCTACTTTAAAATGAACTCCTTACCTTACAATATTACTGTTGAGGAACTGTGTTACATAATTCCTGTATTGTTTTTGAGCTAAATACAGACAAAGTCAAATAATCATATTGCTCCACCAGACGAAGTAACAAATGGTTGATGGTCATACGGGAGCACGTTAGTTCTGTGTCAGTGGGGGACGGCTTGTTGATGTTGGATGTTGTGGTTTCAGGAGCGAATAGCGAAGGCTCATGGCTCTCAATGTGGCTTCTGCACTCCAGGAATGGTGATGTCTATGTATGCTCTGCTGAGGAACACACCTCAGCCCTCTATGGACGACATCACAGAGGCTCTGGCTGGTTTGTGCGCTTTCCTATCTGACTGTGTGGGTCTGTTTAAATGTATGTTAGCTGTCAGCTGGCTAATGGCCAGAGTATATGTACAGCAAATGAATCAACTATAGCAGGGGTGTCAAACTCTTTCAGCTTCCACATTCAGCCCAATTTGATCTCAAGTGTGTCAGACCTGTAAAATAATAGCATCATAACTTTAAAAAAAAATGACAACTCCAATTTTCTCCCTGTTTTAGTGCAAAAAAAATTATATTATGAAATATTTACATTTACAATGTATCCAATTAAAAACAGACATTAACAACCTGAAAAAACTGACATTCCTTAAGAAAAAATAAGAGCAATTTTAACATTATTATGCCCCAGTTTATCATTTCTACATGTTACTGATCAGATCTACAAAGGCACAAAACATTTAGTAACATGCAGGATATTGTTAAAATTGCACTTCATTTTCTTTAGATATTTCAGGTTGTTCATATTTGTTCAAGTAATTCACATTTTATTGTTAAAGGATACTTTGTAAATGTAAATATTTTCATAATTTAATGTTTTCACACTAAATCAGAGAAAAAATTGGGTTTGTCATTATTTATGGAAAAATGGAATATAATTTTATTCACACTAAATCAAGAAGAAAATTTGGAGTCATTATTTATGGGTTATATGTTGTTATTTTACTTACTGTGGAACCTGAACTAACACGAGTTCAACACCCTTGCCTGTTAATATTCGATTTGATTCAAATTTATTGTCTTTACACAGTCAAATCCTGGCTCCAACTGGCTCTGACTGTCCATTTGTCGAAGAGTCCTTGAGCAAGATGCTGAACACTAAATTGCTCCCAGTAGGGTCTGGCAGTGCCTTGCATGGCAGCAACCACTGACTGGTGTGTGTGTTTGTGTTAATGGGTGAATGTGAGGCTTTGGGCACCATGAGGGTGTAGAAAATGTGCTATATAAGTGCAGTCCATTTACCATTTTATACATAATTTTCAGTGTAATTTTTTGCAAATTCATCCTTCTGGGCCAGATTGGAACCTTTGGTGGGCTGGTTTTGGCCCATGTGCCGCATATTTGACATCCCTGACACTGCAGAGTGATTCCTAATTCAGAAAAAAATGTGCACTGGCTCATGGAAATACAGTTCTTGTTGTTGTTTTCAGGTAATCTGTGTCGCTGTACTGGGTATCGGCCTATTATCGATGGCTGCAGGACCTTTTGCCAGGTACAAAGCTCATCGATATAACATGAGGCATCAGTTTTATATCTATGTCTAAGGCTGATTATTGTTGGAACTGCTCCAAAATGCATACTGTGGCACTTGAGTGTGAGGAAATGCAATGGTACATGGTGATAGTGTTGTTGTGAGTGCACCTGCTGGACAGCTGTGATAGTGTATAAATCAACTCTTGCAGGAGGCCAACTGCTGCCAAGACACTGGAGTTCCAAACTGTTGTGTCAATGGAGAAAATGGAAACAGCGATGAAGCAGAACATGTGAGTGTAGGACTGTTTTTATCTGTGGAATATTTCTTTTTCTGTGTCTTTTTCTTCAATATAGTTGTTGGTGACTTTTTCTTATAAAGTCTATGGTAGAGGCAGTAATGCATTATTAAAAATGATGATTATTATAACAAGCTGATGAAAGGCAATTATAATATAAGCCAAGAATAGAGTACAACTGTAACCAATGCTTTAATCTCGTCCCTACTACATACTGTTGTACTGGAATATCACATTGTCACTAATATACATTGCATACACTACATGGACAAAAGTATGTGGACTGAATTTAGGCGTTTCTTTTCTAACAGGGGTCTGGGATACAAAACAATATTGACAAAAGTCATCATATAGTTTCATACTACATCTACTTCCTGCTACATTGGGATAAATGTCATTGCATTGGGTAGTTTGGTTTAAATTATCTTTGCTTTCAAAAGTCCTCAAAGATGGTTTTTACTTCATTTCTGTCAACATTTTTTGTTTTCTTTATCCATGACTATGATTTTAAATATTCTACCGCTATAAATTTCTCAAATATTTTTCAGTCAGAGCAGTCCAATAATAACTAGTAATAACTGTTAATTTCCCCATCAGACAAACTCAAGTCACAAATACAAAGAAATGTGTAATTGTAGGACTTAACATTCATACAAAGTCCAATTATTTCCCACAATTAGAATTTAAAACGGCACAAAAACCAGACAGTCATTAAAAATTACACAACGGTAAAACCTAGAAATGCAACATTTCTTGCCATTGGTTATGCAGTTCATACTCATACCAGCTCCACCACTCAGACTGGGTCAGGTTTCATGTTTCTTTACTTGTTGTGTGCTTCCTTCTCCTATAATTTAGCCACAGCTGTTCGACAAAGACCAGTTTCAGCCGCTGGATCCAACGCAAGAGCTCATCTTCCCTCCAGAACTGATTGTAAGTCATCAGAACTAACATGTTCACTTTCACTGCATTTAAGACGAGGGTCAGTACAGAAACGGAGCACACACTCTTTACTTTGCACATACTTGAAAACGCATAAACATAATCCTCTTAAGTACTTATATAGACATGCACTATATTGCTAAAAGTATTGCGACCCCTCTCCAAGTTGCTGAATTCATGTGTTCTGATCACTTCTGGTCACAGGTGTAGAAAATCAAACACCCCCACCTGCAGACTATCTCTATTTGTTTTTTATTTAACTTTGCATTTACCCAGGTTAGTCTCATTGAGATAGCAGATCTCTTTATCAAGGGAGACCTGGCCAAGATGGCAGTGATAGTCACATCAGTACACATTAGTATAAACCAGGGTTCAGACAGGTGCTTAAAATCCTTGAATTTCAGTTTAAGTGCTTGAAAGTGCTTGCAGTTATAACTCTGATGTGATCAATTAATTTATTTTTAATATTAACTCTATCAGGTTAGATGTTAAGCCAAAGCTACTTGCAGATAAAGTGATAGATGAAAAATAAACCTTTGTCAAAAAATAAAATTTCCAGGTACTCTCAGGTCGACTCCAGGTACATTTTTGTCTTCATCTTTGTCTCGGTGTGAGTTTGTCTGAACAACACCAAGTGACTTCCCTGTTTTTGGATAAAACTTTGTTCTCTAATTTCTAAACTTTTTCGCTGTTATGAAACACTGTTTAAGATACTTGTAGCATAAAATACAATGTACATCATTGTGATAAAAAGTGGAAAAAAGATCATCATGAGTGTATGTATTTTTGTCGATGTATTTAATCTCAATGATGAGGTGCTGGGCTGGAATAAAGTGAAAATATTATTATATTTAGCTCTATTCTTATTTTGTGATACATTAGTTTTTTTATTCATAAGAAACACTGACTGGAGTAGGACTCCTAATTTCGTTAGACAGAGTGACAGTGAAGGCTGTTCTGCTCAGTTCTGTTCTGTTCTTTTCTGTTGTGCTCTTTTCCATTCTTTCTTCTATTGTGTTCTATTTCACTCTGTTCTTTCTACTGTCGTGGCCAAATAAACCGTCTAATGACAAAAAAAAGTACGTTCATTGTATCACTTTATTACCTAGGTAGAAAAATAGAACAGATGAAGTATTTTTCCCCTCCTGTGACCTCACAGCAGCTGTGAGTGACAGACACAAAACAACAGGCAGAGCAAGAAACACAAATCTTGTCTCTCCCCCTCGTCTCAGTCCAAGTCCTTTTTAAAGGGATAAGGGAGGAGGGAATGAAAATGGAGATATTGGAGTGGGTGAACTTCTCAATTTTCACATGCATATAAAAACAGAAAATGTCTAAGGCCTTCTTCATTGGACTATATGCTATGTCACTACAAACTTTTTGTACTCATACCATGTGAATTCTCTCATTGTCAGGTGTTTTTTAATGGATTTGCTGAACTCTGTGTGTTCCCCTGCTCATTTTTAACATTTTACACGAACCAAACTTTCATGTTTTTCTTCAGCTGACCTCTCAGACCCTCAGGCCAGAGCCGCTGACCTTCCAGGGGGAGAGGATGACCTGGGTGTCCCCCGGCTCCATGGACCAGCTGGTCCAGCTGAGGAGCAGGCACCCTGGAGCTCCACTGGTCATGGGCAACACTAACATAGGTGAGGGAGCAGTTCAGCTACATCACAGATCAGTAAAACACTGACCAGACTAAACTCTGCTGCCTGTGTTTCTGTTGCAGGTCCAGATATTAAGTTCAAAGGCGTCGTCCATCCACTGATCATATCTCCAACCAGAGTCATGGAGCTGTTTGAGGTCACTCAGACACCAGAGGGTGGGTAAATTCCCATCGTTTGCCTATTTTTGGTGTGAGTTTCAGTCATTTGAGTTCTTATTCCCATAAACACCCACTATTAACCCCTTAAAGTTTGAATTTATATGTAAGTATAGTAAAAAAGTCATTTGTGTTTTTGCTTTCTAGTAGATGCTTAAGTGGAGGTTAATTTGACTATAGCACATAAAATAGTTTTGCGTATGTTGCACATTTGCGACAACAGGTAAAAAAAAAAAGAAGGTAAAAACACATTTTCTATCCAACAAAGTTCATAGTGTCTGTGTTCTTATAGTTTATTTAGGTTTCTTCTGTATCAGACACGTAATCTGTCAAACATACCTGACATGTTTCGGCTGTAAATTTCCGACTTCGTCAGAGCTCTCACACACCTGGAGTGACATCCTCCAGCAGCAAGCTGACAAAAAGGGGCGGAGTTGGCCTGTCAAATCTGACAGGTTGTCTCCGCCCCAGTGAACGTCAGTCATTTTTTAAACACATCACACACCACCTTGTGACGCGTCTGACAAAGACAGAAGTTTACAGTTGAAACGTGTCAGGTATGTTTGACAGATTACGTGTCTGATACAGAAGAAAACTATTGGCCCTTTTCCACTGCACGTTTTCGTAACGGCTCTCCTCGGCACGGTTCGACTCCACCCCAATATCACCCTTTTCCAAGGGGGGTTGGACCTGGGACCCGTTACGATTTTTCGTACCCATTTCAGAGGTGGGTCCAGCTGTGCTGAGCCGGCACTAAAACATGACGTGAACAGTGCTGTCCACTGATTGGTCAGAGGAAATGTTGTCATACGGGTGACGAAGCTCGGGGATCTTAAATAATCACCCCACACAGACCTGCCGTCTGTCTAAGCGTTTTCAGTGACAATAAACCACAGCAGCAGCACTGCATCCACTGCCTCCATCGTTGTTGTTTACTTAACTGACCGCGGCGTAATACTTTATTAGTCGCCTGAAAATAACGGCACAGCTGTGTCCACTCCGCCAACTCCACCCACTTCAATTAGTCCCGACTAGTAACGTCTGGCAGTGGAAACACAACCGTGCCGGTCCGACAAGTGGGTAGAGTCGTGTCGTGCCGAAGCGTGCGGAGTAGAGTGGTGTAGGGTTCTCAGTGGAAAAGCACCATAAATAAACTAACACATTTTCTGGTGTCAGGCATGGCGATGTGTTTTTTGTTTTTTTTAATGCTACATTATTTTCAGTGGCCTGACTGTAACACCAACTATTTTAACTATTATATTCCTAAACAGCCTCTTAATCAGTCACCACTTTGAGATAAAATAATTGAGGAGATTGGATTTTTAAAAAATATATATATATTTGTCCTGAAATGTTCTTAAAATGACCCATGAACTCGACTTTCTGTACTCCTGACTGTTCTGTCAATAATGCCATGAAAGAATGAATCATTGTTAACTTGATGGGTTTTTTTTCTTCTTTTCTTGAGATGAAGGACAAATTTCCCATAATCAATCAGGAAAATAAACCTGAATCTCAATGCTATTTTGATTAATTCAGTAATTGCATGGTATTACCTAACAATTACCTGTATATATCCATACTGTACCAGTTCTCTACCAGTGAGAATAGATGACGTCCTCCCTTAAAGTACAACCTCACGGTACAAATTTAATCCATTCCATGACCAAGCTCATTTTGGCTCGTTTTACCCACTGAAATTAATTGAAATGCAATTATTATTCCATTCCAGCCCTCAAAAACCGCCCAAAAACCCATTTTTAAAATAGAAAAATTTCTGTTAGAAAGAAAGAAACACTTATAAAAACATAATAAAAGGAATGCAAAAGAAATAAAGTGGTTCTTAATTAACTTTTTTACCTTAAAGATGAGACGATCGGAGGAGGAGGAGGAGGAGGATTACTGTTTGGAAGGAGAATCTCTTTCCATTAAACATCAGGTAGAACAGTTTCTGGCTTTTTTTTCCTCGCATTGAGATTGCAATCGCATTTTCTTTTGTGTGATGAACACAAACTGAGCGGGCAGACGCTGTTAGCTCAGTGCTGACTAGCAGAGTGGTTAGTATGACGCTTGCTCGTACTGCAGATTTCCACTCGTATTTCAACACACAGGGTTCATATGGGTGCTTGAAATCGTTGAAAATCCTGCAATTTCAATTAAGTATTTTGTTTGTGTTTTCAAGGTCTGAAAAGTGTTTGAATTTCAGTTCAAGTGCTTGAAAATGCTTGCAGTTATAACTATTATTTTTTAATATTAATGGTGCTCCAAAGCTACATACATAGAGGTGATAGATTTAGAAAACTAAAACTGTCAAAACATTAAATTTCAGGGCGTTCTCAGGTCGACTCCAGGTACATTTTTATCTTAATCTTTGTCTTTATGTGACTGTCTGAAGAACGCCAAGTGGCTTCCCTTTTTTTTTTTGAATAAAACTTTGTGTTCTCTTTTAATTTCCAAATGTTTTGCTGTTGTGAAACCTAATTTTAGATGTTTATGGCATAATGCAGTGTTCATCATTGTGATGACAAGTGAAAATAAATCATGTGTATTTATTCCTTTAGATATCTATTTAACGTCAGCGATGAGGTGATGTACTGGGAACATTTTGAAAAGGACTCTTAAAAGTACTTAAATTTGACCGTGAAAAATGAGCATTAACCCTGAACGCACAAACCCACAGCTCCTAAAGTAAATTACTCGTATAATGGTGCACTCGTACTGCCAGGTCCTGCTTTCTTTGTTCAAACTCCTCTAACCATGGTGACGACGTCTTTCAAGCATGATGGTAGTGTTTAGGTGAAGCTTTATGTCATTAAACTGGCCTCAGGTCAGATCCAGTGCAGTGCTGACCTGCTGGGTTCTGTGCAGGTGTCTGGGTCGGAGCGGGTTCCAGTCTGTCAGAGGTTCGGACTCTTCTGGAGAAGCTGGTCCTTCAGTATCCACCGGAGAAGACCGAACTGTTCCGAGCCCTGATCAAGCAGCTGGGGAACCTGGGAAGCCAACAGATCCGGAACGTGGCTGTACGTAGACTGAAGCACTGACGGAAGTAAAAGGTCTGCATTCCTTCACTTGCTCTCATTTGTCTTTCTTTTCTTTCTGGTTTTCAGTCTCTTGGAGGGAACATCGTGAGTGCTTATCCAAACTCTGATCTGAACCCAGTCTTGGCTGCCGGACGCTGCAAACTGACTGTTATTTCAAGCGGTTAGTTGACACCACATGATCAGTTTCTGGCGTTTATTTGAAACCATTTCTAGAATAATCTCTCTCGCTCCTATAAGTGCATTGTAATCATCTGTAAGTCCATCTGAAAACACTGAAGAAGCTTTAGGAGTGAAATGGATCCACTCAAAGGAGCAACTTTAACCTCCTGATACCCAGGAAAGTAAAAGTTTTGGCCTTTTTACGTTAAATAATTGTCTGAATTGGAAACGGCAGAATGCAACAGTTTTTACCCCTTAGCCAACTTTGGACTGAAGGGGTTTTTTTTGTTTTGTTTTTTTTGCGATCAAATTTTTTTATTTTCATTTAGCAAATATTCAGGTTATCCCAGAGAAAAAACATCAATAATAAGCCGCAGACGCAAGAACACGTCATGGGATGCTGAAGAACACAGCAAAGATATAATGATGAAAAGAAAAATAAGGTTAATTAATCACAAAAAAAATAAAAGTACATGTATAACCTACAAGACTGCAACATATACAAAACAAAGACACGCAAACATATACAGACAAGACAGACGGGACTTGACATGTAGAGACACCAAGGTGAGAGAGCCAGTGGCAACATTAATTTACAACATGTTTTTCAAAGTCAGCAGTGGTACGCCAAATGTTTAAAGTACTCACATTAGCACCATTAATTCAAGCCGTTGAAAGTTCCATGTATATGACGTCCAAGAAGGAGAGAGTCCGACATTGGATGGTTGGAGAATGAGGTGGCGGACTGAAGGGGTATTGGACTCGTTTTGTCGTTTCTGTCCACTCAATGATGTAATCGCATTATCTGAAGAGTGCTTTGACATATCTGCACCAAATTTATACTGTGGATACATCTTGGCATGGAACAGAAGAATATTGAAAATAGGTGACCATGACCTACTTTTTCAAGGTTAAATGGCAGCATGTTTTTTCAACAATGTAATTGTGTTAATCTGAATCTATAAGGCTGTAAATTTCAACAACATTTTACACTATATTTGGCTGAGGGGTATTAAAAGTGTGCAGCACATTACGTTTTCAGATAGTTTTTTTTATTTGCAGTGGACAAATAATCTTCATTTAAATAATTCAAATAGTCTTCTTTTTTTTCATAAACCTGTGAAACTTTTGCCTCCCCTACGGATGACAAAAATGCGTTTCCTGGTTTCAAAGATCATATTTGTCAAATGGACGCCGTCGTAGCTTTTCTTCTTTTGCTCCATTTTCCAAATGATCAAAACACAAAGTCAATTTTGGAGAAATGGAATAAACCAGTTTGCAGACCCCACTGGATTAAACATAGAGGGTGAATGCAAGTGTGGAATGTGCACTGTGTGTTCCACCAACATGGCTTGGGCGTCATTACATCATTACTTCCATGGCTGCCATGTTGGAAGCCTCCTTAGTTGAACAACTATACGCACTGTTTATACACGCAGACGCTGTGTATCTTATTAATGCGAAAAACAGCATCAAATGATCTCAGCCATGGTAAACTGTCGCTGTATTGTGGGATGTAACAGCATAACACACAATCACCGTGGGAAAAAGATCGAAAATAGACTAACTTTTCACCGCTTTCCTGCTTGGAGGTGCAACCATGAAAAATTAGGAAACCAAACATTAACCTCAACTTCTCACTGTGTGTATATACAGGACATATAAATGACACTCGTACAACAGTAAAGTATAACATCTGAATATTCATGTAGGTAGAGTAACTACACTTGGTGAGGAAACACAGTTAAACGCACATGTGTGAATGTGTGAATTAGTATTAACTGTTGGAGCGCAGCTTACCTTTGTTGGATCACGTTTTTTTTCCACTGTTTGCTGCTTTATTCTGCAGCTCCTGAACCCATCCATTTGTAAAATGCATGAGACTCCAATGACTTGTAGCTTCAGAACTGTTCTGAAGTGTAGGCGCTCACACCACAAACAAGGCAGCCCAAGACGGCAGTTATATAAACCTGCAGCAGCAAGTCATCGTTGGTGCTCCACTGTTTGTTGGGAATTTCATACAGATCCAAACCGTTGATAGTCCCGATTATGTCCATATACTGGTCCCTGTCTTCCCTATTTAGCGTATCCCAGTATATTCCACACCCCTTTTGGGATTTTAACATCGCTTTTCTTTCTTTCTATCTGTTCTTTCTCCCAACTCTGCTTCTCCTCCTCATTCAACTTGCGGTTTGTTTACATTCGCGAGGCCATCAACATGGCCGCTACGTCCCAGAATGCAACGCGGCACCCAAGCCCTACTGGCATTCTTCATCACATAGCTCCACCCCCAAGAATTCCAGGAATCTGAAAGTCCAGTCCCCCTACTAGGAACTTTTTTGGTGAAAATTTTGTCTTGAGGAATTTTTTTATTCATTTATTATTTTTCTATACCCGCTTTATCCTCACTAGGGTCACGGGGGTCGCATGGAGCCTATCCCAGCTACTTAAGGGCAAAGGC
>JAQQZY010000013.1:11253804-11266225 GCA_030068375.1 Ostorhinchus rueppellii | reverse complement strand
GGCATTCAAAATGACAAGGCAAGTGGTTTCTCCAATCAGAGCGAATGTTTTTGAATGAGAACCCGCTTCAGCAGAGCAAGGCTTATGAAGGACTCCCAGATGAATTGTAACAATTCATCTGGTGGCAATCAGGTTAGGTCTGGGCCCCGGGGCCAGGTTATTTGCATTTTCTGTGAAGGGATAGTTTATAAAAGTAAACATATTCATAAAGTATTTTTTTTCCTGCAATTTTTCACACTTTCAACAGATAAATAAACAAATAAAAACCCAACAGACTTCATGAAGCCGCTATGAAACAGTTCATCCAAAGCAAAAAATGGTTAAATCTTTCCAAACCTTGAAGATGATTAACTGTCCGTTCTTGTCATGATCAGAAATCTGAAAAAACACACAAATACTGTAAAAGGATCTTTATTTGTCTTCGTACAAAACAACCCATAAACAACGCTTTAATACAAACAACGTCGATTAAACAGCGATTAACATATGTACATCAAGAAATATGCGACAATATCGAACAACCAAATAAATAAATACGTGTACAGAGGTTTGTGTGGAGCCTGATGGTGACACTGGACAAACAGGTGGATAAATGAAACACACCCCAGTGCAGCTTTGAGATGAGCAGTTTGATGGATAAACAGCTGTGAAGACGTGCAGGATAAATGAAACGTTTGCAGCCTTTGTGGTGTGCGGTTTGGATTAAAATTTAAAAAAAAGAATTTAATCGAATCAACACCTGTTTCACTCCTGTTTTTAGGATGTTAGAATAAATGACAGACTTTATTAACCCCACCCAGAGAATCTGAACCACCAATATTACATCATGTGCACAGTAGGGTACTAAAGCCAGAATGTTTTTCATAAATTTAGTTTAAATGTTGTTGTTGTTTTTTTTAGTTTTTTTTTTTGTATTTAATCAACTTAAGCCATAGACAATAATACCAAATACTCCATAACTGACATATTTTAACCCTTTAAACACTGTGTTTGTAATGTAAACAAACCCCACATTTTAATGCAATTTTTATTTTCAATATACTACATAACATTTTGATTTTTTTTTTTTTTGGGCAGCCTGGAATATGTCAATGATTAACGGCAACATTGGTTAAAATGCATTACCACATTTTGGGCTGGGTCAAATGTTAAATGCTAAATTGTGTCTTTTTAACCCTTTAAATGCCATTTTTTTGTAATGTAAACAAACCATATTTTTTAAGAAAAAAAAAACAAAAACTTTTTTCAATATAATACAAAAACTTGGATCAGTTATTTTGTATTATGTTTGCAGTCTGGTATATGCCAATGATTAACAGTAATACTGGTTAAAATGCATTGTCATTTTTTTGGGCTGGGTCACATGTTAATGCTTAATTGTGTCTTTTTAACCCTTTAAATACCATCTTTGTAATGTAAACAAACCATATTTTTTTAATGTAAAAAAAACCCCCCAACTTTATGTTAGATTTTCAATACACTACATAAATTTTGGATTGCCTTTTTTTTTTTTTTTTTTTTTTAAATTTTGTAGCCTGACATATATCAGTGATTAACAGTAACATTGGTTAATATGAAGCATAATTTTTTGTGGTGGGTCAAATGTTAATGCTAAAATGTGTATTTTTTAACCCTTTAAATGCCGTCTTTGTAACGTAAACAAACCATATTTTTTTCATGTAAAAAAAAAAAAAGTTAGTTTTCAAAACACTACATAAAATTTGGATTGCTTATTTTTGATTTTTTTTGCAGCCTGGCATATGTGAATGATTAACAGTAACATTGGTTAATATGAAGTGTAATTTTTTTGGGCTGGGTCAAATGTTAATGCTAAATTATGTCTTCTTAACCCTTTAAACGCCATTTTCGTTATGTAAACGAACCATATTTTTAAAAGTAAAATACACAAAAAAAGTTTTTCAATACACTATTTAAATTTGGATTACTTTTTTTTGGGGGGGGGTTGCAGTCTGGCATATGTCAATGATTAACAGTAACATTTGTATATTTGTATGTATATGTATACATGATTTGTATTGTTATTTTTCATGCTAGGTCAAATGTTAAATGCTAAAATGTGTCAATACGCATTTTTTTTATTCACTTTGGAGACCAGTGATAGTGTAGTTATTTTCCATTGTGTATAATGTCCTGATTTTAGTGGATGGGTCAGAATTTTTAAAAAATCATGCAAGAATTAACAACTTTTGTTAATGTTACCTAATAAAAAATAAAAAAATAAAAATAACATGAGCTTTTATAACATTAAGTGCAACATGTGCATAATATGCTGAACTGAAGTAAATATATCAGTAGTTCTATTTCTTGGTTTACTGCAGGCTGTATTTGTTTTATAGAGACATCATTTTAAAAAAATGCAACTTTTGAAGTTCTAATATTACTCATATCAATATTTTTGAAAGCTAAAGCTGCTAATTTAGTCAAAACTGTTCCCCATTATTTTTCTTTTTTACACAGTACATCATGGCCTTGTTTTTACCACTTTTAAATGTTGATGTAGAAGATAGTAGTTGTTACGCCCTACTTCCTGTCACCAGTAATTTGAGGCAATTTTCTGGAAAATTCAGAAGAATACAGTTATTTTTAGTTGTTGAACAGAGATTTGACGATTTTCTTAAATGAAGTAAATAAAGGTGAGGTTCACTAGTTAATTAGACGAGCTAACAGACGGAATGAAGATCAGGTCATTTGATCTAGTTTTGAATCCTAGATTATGGCCAACATTAGACAGCACCTTAAATCATTTTCCTGAAGATAATCCTGAAGTTTTTATTATTATCATTAAGAATAAAACTAATCTTTCATTTCATGAGCACCATATTCATTAAAACCAAGGCACAATGTAATCTATTCACTAACTCGTAAATCTAACTAAAAATACTGTTGACAGGAAGTAGCGTAAGTGTAAAATTCCTTTGGTTTCAGATACTTCAGGCACAGCTCCTGTCACCCCTCTACTGAAAATAAAACTCTACTGACTTCACTGAGCTTGTTTCCAAAAACATGAACTGGTGAAACGGTGGGTTTTGCAGTTTTCTGGGTCGTCTGACGGACTCTGGATGATCCAGTCTGTTCTGGACTGGTTCAGCTCCATCAGCCATGAGCGATGGGGTACTGGAAAAAAAAGATGGAGAACATATACAAACACTTTCAGATACAGGCTTAGGTCTGCGTAGAGATAAAATAAAATATTACAAGATAAGATCAAATAAGACATGATTTTATTGAGAACTACGTCTGTTTTCAATATTAATTAGATCATTTTCATCGACTCAAACCTTCATAAATACATTTGTAGAGCGCCATCATGGGTTCAGGTTATGGTAAACAATAAATTGCACAAATTACATTGATGCATTTTTTTATGGCATCTATAGTCGCTTTTCCATTAGGCTTATGCGCAAAACTTTATCGATATTTACTAAATGTCGAAAAAACAGAAATGTGTAATGTTGGTTTTTCCATTAAATCACAAATGCGATGATTTGTTTATTTATTAACGCGAGATGACA
This sequence comes from Ostorhinchus rueppellii, assembly GCA_030068375.1. Lineage (NCBI taxonomy): Eukaryota > Metazoa > Chordata > Actinopteri > Kurtiformes > Apogonidae > Ostorhinchus > Ostorhinchus rueppellii. The sequence goes on along the minus strand of JAQQZY010000013.1, from coordinate 11,262,692 downwards.
TAAGAAGTCATTCCATAAACATGGCAATAACCGTAAATATGGTGTTTATTTACAGATATGTTCATTATTATTATTATATATTACGCCTATATCTCATACTAATTTAAAAAATTACTCCATTTCCTGGTGTGTCCACACATACCGCACCATGTTTCTGTTCAAACTCTTCTTCTTCTCTTGTTGTAACGTCCGTCTACATCCAGATTTTTTTATTCACATGACTATTTGCGAAAAAAGGTCTTTCCATTGCAGTTTTGCGTGATATACCAATTTCGCAACGCCTGAAAAATCACCTCTTGCCAGCGCAAAAACTTTGAATCAAAAAATGCGAAATTGTTTTTCCATGAGGTAAAATTTTATGTTATAGTTATAGTTGTGATATTTGAAGGTCAATGGAAAAGCGACTTATGACGTTCAGGAACCAAAAGGTTTTCCGAACTCTCTACTTTGGCTAGAGTTTTCAGATATAATGATTTTCAGTGACGTAAACTAGAGTTTAAAGGTGGATGAAAGACGTCCATCACGCTGTTTCCAATACAATCAATTATTAACAGTGGAAAAAGTAGGCGGGGCTTATCAGTTACGCAACACTTCCTGCCTACCCAGAGATTCAATATGACTCTTTAAAAAAATGCAAAAATTTAGAGAGCGGCACATATAAAGAACATGTAGGTAAAATTGAAAAAGAACTGGGTAAATAGTGTTTGAGAAATCAGTTGGACAAATTTTTCTACGCTGAATTTTTCAAAAATTTGTAAAAATCCCGGAATTTAAATTCAAACTATGCATCGTGGTTCACCTTGCGATAAAAAAACGTGTGGAATTAGAAAAAATAGAATGAACAGTGTCTGAAAAATTGATTGGACCAAATCTTGGACTGTCAGATAGAATTCCTGGTATACATTTACATATCTACGTATATACCAAAGCCAAAACTTTTGCTTTCCTGAGTTTCAGAGGTTATTCATAATGACGTAAACACACTCATTAAACTGTATCTGTATTTATAATTTAATAAAGCTGTAATGTTTTAAGTTGTATTATCACAGAGGAATTATACTCTATATCAGGGGTGTTCAACTCATTTTGTTTCAGGGGCCACATTCAGCCCAGTATAATAATAATAATAATAATAATAATAATAATAATAATAATAATAATAATACATTTTTATCTTTGTTTTAGTGCAAAAAATAACATTAAATTACGAGAATATTAGCATTTACAAACTATCCAATTAAAAAAAGTTGTAAAAAAAAATGAAAAACTGAAATTTCTTAAGAAAAGTGAGTGCAATTTTAACAATATCATGCTTTAACTTATCATTTCTACATGTACATTACAGATTGGATCTACAAAACACAAAACATTTAGTAAAAGGCCTTATATGGTTAAAATTAAACTTACATTTTTTTTCACATTTGTTGAGATTATTCACATTTTTATGTTAAAGGATAGGTTGTTAATGTAAATATTTTCATAATTAAATGGGCTTTTTGAATTAAAACAAGGAGAAAAATTCAGAGCAGTCATTATTTATAGGCATCATGTGATATAATTTGCTTCACATTAAACCAAGAAGAAAATTTGGAGTAACTATTTATGCTATTTTTTTATTTTTATTTTTTTTACATGAAATTATAATTGGGCTTCATATTGCCCCTGAACTAAAACTAGTTTGACACCACTGCCTGTTAACAGTGTACAACATTTTTTATTTATGCATATATAGACTAACATGCACTATTTTTATTTTTGTACACACATATAACCCCTGACAGTAACTTTAACCCATATTTACTCAAATAAAACAGTGGTTTGTGCTTTGATCCGTGCAGAACGTCCATCACTCATCACGTCAGTCCATCATCGACGTCTGTTCTTGGTCGATTCATGTGATCGGAGGCATTTTCACATGTTTCCAGTTTTCTTTATGTTCTTTCAGTTCTGTGACTCACATGTGTGAATGTGAGATCAGACGGTTCATTGTTCTCATTGTTCACCTCAATACCAGGAATGAACTGAAACACAGGTCACACAAGACTGGAACTCCCAGAATTCCTACTGCATTTCTCGGATTATTCCAGCTGTTTATGAACCGAATGTCGCAGTACACTCAAACGTCATTCTGGACCTTCATCATACTGAATATTCTGGTTTAATTTGGCACACTGCACTGCAATTATTCAGTATTTTCATTTAATTTTGTTCAATGAGTTGCTGTTTTTTCCCACTTATACACATTTTCTTGAATATTTTGTTCATGCTTTTTTACTTTTTGCTGTTTTTGTTTGTCATTTTATTTACTTTGTTAATTATTTTGTTACTTTTTTCATTTTCATTAAATTTGTGTTCCTGTTTAAGCCTAGTTTTACTTTAAAAATGGCAATTTTGCTCAGTTTTTATTCACTTTATCTCATTTTGTTCATCTTTGATTTTGCTGCTTATGTTTGCACATTTTATTCCTTATTTTGCCAATTTTTAAATTCATTTTGTTGCTTACATTTAGTATGTTTTATTTATTTTCTATCTACACATCTATGTATCTATCTGACATCACTATTTTGTTTTTTTTGTTCATTTTCTTGAATATTTTGTTCATATTTTTAGACATTGTGTTGCTTATATTTGTCATTTTATTATTTTGTTAAGTATTTTTGTTCTATTTTCCTTTTCATTACATTTTTTGATCTTATTGAAGCTTAGTTTTATTTTTAAAATTGCCAATTTGGCTCAGTTTTTATTCATTTTATCTCATTTTGTTCATCTTTGATTGACTTTACTGCTTATGTTTGCGTATTTTGTTCCTCATTTTGCCAATTTTTAAATTCATTTTGTTGCTTACATTCAGTATTTTTATTCATTTTCAATCTACACATCTATGTATCTATCTGACATCACTATTTTGGTTTTTTTGTTCATTTTCTTGAATATTTTGTTCATATTTTTTAGACATCTTGTTGCTTATATTTGTCATTTCATTTATTTTGTTAATTATTTTTAGTTCTTTTTGTTCATGGTGTTGGTTGTTTTGTTTTGTTTTTTTACTTTTATTCATTTTCTTGAATATTTTGGTCATGATTTTACTCATTTTGTTGCTCATATTTATCATCTTATTCATTTTGTTGTTTATTTTGTTCTTTTGTTCATTGTGCTACTTATTTTGGTTTATTTATGTGATTTTTTTTATCTATCTATCTATCTATCTATCTATCTATCTATCTATCTATCTATCTATCTATCTATTATTGAATTATCTATTATTTAATGATAACATCTTCAAATAAAATAACTTTTTCTGGTGGATGCTTTTCTTGACGTATTTCCCAAAAGAAATCATGTAAATATAATGTAAATGTTCTGCACTTTCTTGTTTCTCTTGTAAATGAAACATTGATTTCCATAAGACTTTTGATGAAATACATGAACTCTAATGTAGCAGGGAAAGTCTGAAGTTTTAATATTAGTTTCTCTACCTGCCATCATTAAAAAACATTGGAAGAGTTAAAGCAGTCAAGTCTGAACATGCCTGGATGATAGACCTTGACTTTGAGTTATAAGTTCCTATAAAGTCCTTTTATTGTATAGAACATCTATGTTTGGATGCCAGGACAGCTGTTCCTCATCACAGTCCTTATGTGGTGAAGATAGATATAGATAATGCCATCTGGTCAATGCTTCTTACCCTCTTGTTGCATTGTGAACCTGAATATCCACCACGGCATGCACACACATTTGGTCGGATGCATCGGCTGCCAAACAGACATTTCTGCTCACAGTGGGCTGAGAAAGAAAGCAGAGAGGAGAAAAAACTAAATATCCTTTCATTTTCATTTCATCCTATTATATGCTTTTATACGTCCATATTGTTGCAGTTATCCCATCTTTTCACCCATAAAGGATCAAAAATCCACGGGCAACCAAAAAGGATTTACTATCATATCTCTAGAAAAATGCGTTTGCGATCATGTGACCTATGCCCCCCCCGGTTGTCCATATTAGGAGTTTTATATTATTCCCTTGGTATTTTATCCAGGGTGCAGCATGACAAGGTAGGGATGCACTGATACCGGTTTTTTCCAGACCAAGTACAAGTACTTACATTTGAGTACTTGCCAATTACGAGTACTTACTAATCCCATTACAGTTCTTAGTTCCTTTTAAAATGTGCTTTATTGTGGTTGTCATTAGTCTGACTAGAACAAAGGGCTGCTACTGACATTTAATGTGTTGGAATGAACCCTGGGTAGTTGTCTGAAATATGCCAGTAGTTTCACTCTTTGAACAGATCGTCTACCTCCACAGTTCTGCTGGTATTCTCCGTCTGGGTACGCATCCACCAGCACCTGGAAAACAGACAGAACTGTGGATGCAGAGGACAGACAGAACGGTGAGTCTGTATCCGTCTGAGTCTTCAACGTTACTTCCATTCGGCGTTACTTTTGTCACCGTTGTTTATTTTGAAAAATCTCCACACTGCTGACATTACTCCTCTGTACCTCCTGCATTTAACTGTGAATGTCACACTGCGATAAGTGGTATCGGTGTGTTTGTATCGGAGTATTTTTACAAGTACTCACACTCAGTATCGGACCCAATACTCGATACTGGTATTGGCATTGGTGCATCCCTATGGCAAGGGTTAAAGATGAAATCCACTGTAGTTTTGTGGTGAAACCCAGTGAATAACCAGTTTCATGACAACATCACATCATGCCTAAGGTGGAGTTCCGCCAACAGGACGAGTCAGTGTTTAGTGTTTCCGATGTTTCCAAGAGCAGCTGCTGACGGGGCTGTCATCTCCAGACTTTACATGAGGTCATTTGTGTTTATACTCACGGATCTGACACAGCATGCCTTGCCAACCTGGAGCACAATGGCAGGTGTTTGGACCGACACACTCCCCTCCGTTCAGGCATTTCTGCAGACAGCTGGCTGCAGGGAAACATTACACCGAATATTCTATTAGGACAGACACATCTGTTTTACATGGAATAGTGACTCACTTCTCATCTAAAGGGGAAGAGAACCAGAATATGCACAGTTTCCTCCTGCAGAAGTACAGATAATTGTTCAAAAATAAGACCAATGTCCCTGTATGTCAGCAGCATGTTCTAACAAGAATAACAAGTTGAAGTGAGGAGATCAATCTCCCAGTAGAAGTGGGTGGTACTTTCACTAGAGGATGACACAGTTGGTTCAAAGTCCATATATGACTTCCTTATCAATGCTCAATGGTAACTTTATTGATATCTGTAACTATTTCCATGTTATAACTCATTAAAACGCAGGTGTCAAACATGCGGCCCGGGGGCCAAATCTGGCCTGCCAAAGGGTTCTGTTCGGCACTTGGGATGAATTTGTGAAAAGCAAAAATTACTCTTAGATAGCATCATGTAATTACACTGGCATTTAAAGGGTTAAAATACTTAAAATTCCTGTTTCCTGATGTTTAAGAGATTAATGAAAAAAAAAGGACACATTTTTTAAAAATACAAACAAAAACAAAAAAAATTTGCAGAAGTTTTTTTTAAGTGGACATTTTTGTCCTAAACGACTCAAGAGGATAGTAAATCTTTTTCATAGTGTTCTGATGATTTATAAAAAACAATTAAAAGTCTAAACCTTGCGAAGAGAACCTTGTCAATCACAATGAACTTCATCTAATCTAATCTTATCTAATCTAACACAATCAAATGTAATCTATTTGTATCTAACATAATTGAATTTAATATAATATAATGTAATGTAATCTAATCTTATCTCATCTAATCTAACCTAATGCAATGTAATCTAATCTAATGTAATCGAATTGTATCTAATCTAACGTAATCTAATCTAATCAAATTCCATCCAATCTAACTTGATATAATTTAATCTAATCTAATCAAACTCCATTTAATCTAACCTAACTTTATCTAATCTAATCTAATCAAACTCCATCTAATCTCATCTCATCTAATCTAATATACCTTTATCTAATCTACTCTAATCTTAGCTAATCAAACACAATCTAATGTAATCTAGTCTAATCTTCATCTAAAACACATTTTGATGTACTTCACTTTTGGATTCTAAGGCTCTGTAATGCCCTGTTCTAGAATCACTCCACTTACGTTTATCACATCTCTTTCCTCGCCAACCTGACGGACAGTCGCACACATCTGGACCGACACAGCGCCCACCATTCATGCACATGGGCTCACACACACCTGCAGGAAAAACAGAAAAAATGCACTCAGGGGTACCCAGGGGTACTTGGAAGGAGCCCAGGGGGTACTTCATTTTTAAGAAACCCATTGAATTAGTCACCATGTACTGAATAGAAAATAAGTAATGATAATTAATGCTATAAAAAAACACAATCAATATATTCATATAATAGTTTCATTGTCAATCATCTTATTTAAGCTTTGGTAACATTTTCAAACATTTCTATTATAAATTATTCAAAATGAGTTTATTTGAGTAGATAACTCTTTTTTGTTGATGAAAGGTTCATTTATTAATTTATGAGGAATTCATTTATTTTTCTTATCAATGAAAGATGACACGTTAAAAAATATTTATATATATTTTTAATATATTATAGTAGGGCTGTGGGATTAATCTATTTTAAATCAAAATACGATTCTTTTATTCGGATGAATTTTCAAAAAGGGAAATCGTCGAATTCTCTTGTGTCTCCAGGACAAATAACTTCTGTGAGCCCAGAGGGGGAATGTGAGAGTGAAGGAATAATGGATCAATAATGTAAAGCGCTTTGGGTGACTTGAAAAGTGATAGAAAAATCTAATCCATTATTATCATTATTATTATTATTATTATTATTATTATTATTATTATTACAGAATTTTCGGCAAATCCATGAAACCATCTCAGATTTCAGGTAGGAAACAGGGAACAGTGCGTTGCATTGCAGGCTACACATGAAAACAACATGCTGACTTCTGTTGTCTTTGGTAGTTTTACCTGAAAATCAAAATCAAAAATCGAGTTTTTAGAGGAAACAATCTGTACGTTATTTCTGGCCAAACTCATGCAGCCCAATATTAAAGTTAAATACATGTTGTTTGTTCACAGAGTTTTGAAAATATAGTCAGACACTTTTGGCACGGGAACCAATTTTGCCCAGTTTTTTTCAGTCAGAAATGCTGAAGCGAGAGTTGGGGGTACTTGGATAAAAAGTATATTTCAAAGGGTAGTCCACTGTAAAAAGTTTGAGAAGCACTGGTGTCGATGATTAGAGGATGAAGACTGACTTTTCTCACAGCGCCTCCCGGTGTATCCCTGCACACAGGAGCAGACGTTGTTCCTCATACACAATCCACCGTTTTTACATGGAGGACCGCACACAGCTGGAACACAAACACAACATCTCACACAACTGGAACAGACTGGATTAAAATACCCATAATCCAACACTGATGCTATGACTATTTAACCTATAAAGACCCAAACATCTACCATTTAAACTGTTTACTACCTGCTGATCCACTAATCCTATCAATAAATGTAAATAATTGGTGTAAAATACAGTTTGTCGTCCTTACATGGTCATCAGATATGACCCATTTGGACGTTCAGAGGCTCCGTAGTTACCATGGAAACACTGTCATCTTCTATAACACTGATTCACCAGTAAAACCCATGGAGTTGGATCAATGACTACCAACTGGCAAGTTCGCATAAACCAAGAACGCATGGAATACCTGGATGTTGTTCCTGTCAGCTAGCTTAAACCTAGGATGGACTGGTTGGTGACTCGTGTAGACTTGACTTGGAAATAATAACCAAGATGTGGTTCATGCCAGCTTGTGAGACCGCCGTTCTGGTGGGAGCTGGGCGGTTGTAAGCCCGCCAGCTCATCCTGGACCTGGGGGGCTATGCCCGACTGAACCGATGAAATGTATTACAGTTTTGAAAAATATACAAAATGTATAAATGCCATGCACACTGCCCGCCCAAAAAAAAGTCGCACATTGTCATATCTGTACTCTTTGTTTCTGTCTTTGTCTGTCTTTTTCTACCTTTTCTCTCACTTCAGCCTGTTCTTCAGTGTTTTTTCTCTTTCTGTCCTGACCTGTCCCTGATCCCTGACTCCGTTCACCTGTGTTCACACCTGCTCCTTGTTTCCTCTCTCTCTATATAAACCCCGTTCTCCCGTTCACAATCCGCCAGATTGTTCATGCATAGTAAGACTCTCCAGCGTTCTCCTCTGTTTGGCTTCACGGTGTTTGACCTGTTTCTGCTCTCAGTACCTGTTCTCTGTCTCCTGTCCCTGACCTGCTTCTGTTTTTACCAAGAGTCCTGTCTGCTCCCCGGAAACATCAACTGCCTTCTGCCTGACTTCCGACATCCAGCCTCAGCCCCGATATCTGATCAGTCGTCTCCCTTGACCAAGCCCCCAGTCCGATCCTCGTTGGACTTCACGGCATCGACCTCCGGACCGACTCTGAGCCTCGACACAGCGTGCCCCTCATCCTTCGTGGAACCTTCCCCAGATTACTGAATCCGGGTTTCATGAACTACACACAGCTTCGGGTGACAAAGAGGATTCCTATTTGTTTTTTTTTCTATGGACTACTGAACTGTGCTTTGTGCCAGAGACTTTCAGTAAAGACTTTAACACTTAATCATTGTCTGTGGTTCTTCATTTTGGTTCACAACTGGTTTGTTACACACATGCAATGTTTGATTGCACCACCTTTGGTTTGGATTACAGGAGACATTCTCTGTCATAACTTTTTTGCCTCATAATCCTTATGTAGTGACACAATAAGGTTCATAATATTTTTTCATCCATAGTTCCATTAATTTCTGATTATTGATGATGTAGAATCAGGCCGCTGCATCAAGTCTTCATCACATCCTGAATTAGAGTCTGG
>JAQQZY010000013.1:11202057-11216657 GCA_030068375.1 Ostorhinchus rueppellii | reverse complement strand
TTTTCTATAAAAACGTACAGTTGTAAGACTATGGGTAATCCTATTTTTTTTTAGCTTTAACCATGAAATACCACTGCTATGTGGAGATTTTCATAAGGGGGTGGGGGTTAGCTTCCTGTACCAAGATGGCCACCAAAGTTGGACATTTCAGCTTGAGGCGACCACTGACGACGCCCCCTCTAGTGTTTATTTATCTCTGTGGGTAGATGGGATCATCAGTGGAATCACCTGAGTTAAGTGAACAGGTAGAACCAATACATGGCAGGACTTTTACTTTATGGAGCTGAGATTGCCTGACTGAGGTCCAGTTATTAAAATTGCCTCCAAGGTAAAGATCCGAACCAAAGACTAACTTGTGTCTTCGACCCTTCCCCTATGTTCACATTTTGATATAGTTTCAACCATATTTATGTCAATTTTCAAAGCAGGGAATGTTTGTCGGAGTGCACAGCTACCTCTTTTAGTATAAGTAAAAGTAATACCAGGCAAATACATTTGTGACTTTAAATTCAGATTACAGAAAACGAACCTCAGAATAAAATAAATTCAAAAGTGCAAACAGAGCTGAATAAGCACTTCTCTTTGCCTCCAACAAGCTAACAATAGATAAGGGTTTATCTTCTAACGTTCACATTTGTAGGATAACGACAGAATTCCCTCCACACCACCACCTCCTGTTTCAGCCCTGCAACACCTACCCGTACTCGAGCACGGGCCACAGTACGTGCCTGTGAACTCAACATCTGCAGGAAAGGTGTGACCGTATCCAAGAACAGCACGGACTCAGGTATGCAGTGTCAAAAGCACCCTGAAGAACAGCAGTTTTCTGCGTCAATTTTCCTTGTTTTGGAGCGAGACCTGCTGTCATCCCTGACTCCTCCTCTCTGCTCTGGTGCCGTACCAGGGTAAACAAGCGGTTTGATTGGCTCATCTGAGTGAAGCTATTGTCGTATTAACTGGAGTAGATTCTTCCCAGCCACAGTTCGGCTGTTGGTCAGCATCACATAAAAGGACAACTGCAATATGTTGTGTGTGTATGTGCATGTGTGTACGTGCATGTGTGTGAAACAACTACCTCTTCCTCCTTGCAGTGTATAGTATTTTATTCTATTTTACTGTATTTTTCTGTTTATTGTATTTACTGTCTCTTGGGTTTTTAAACAGTTCTCATAGGGGTTTTATGTTGTATATTGTCTGCATATGGATAGCTTTGTAGTTGGTTTTTTTTTATAGAATTTTATGGTTGTCTGTGTCCTTGATTTATTTGATCCTGGGAGTGACCGCACAAAAAATCCTATGTGTTATGCACAAATGGCAATAAACGTCTTGACTTGACTTGACTTTTGCTGTCTGTAGCTGCCACCATCGGAAAAAATACTTTATGAAAATGATCTATTGTCATAAATGTATTAGATTGGTTATGGGTCCAGACAGAACCATCACTGGGTCCAGGAACAAGGTCAACCATTTAATGATGCCTGATCTGCATGGTCAGTGAATTAAATATAGAAAAAACATTCTTTTCACCAAAAAAAACCTGCAAAATGTAGAGGACAAAATAAAAATTAATGATGACAAATCACTTAAAAAAGGTTAAATGTAGAGAAAAATAAATTAGTAAACGGACAAAACATTAGATCTAGGTCTTTATGGGTCAAACATAGTATGGATGATGATTGAATAAAATAACATTTTTGACCAAAAATATTTTAAAATGTGCTCGGTAACACAGTTTCATCAAAATGTCACTGATTTTGACAAGGTTTATGCCAAAGTGCTTAACATGGGATTCCCACAGGAAATTCACTTCAATGTGCCTATGATGTGTTAAATAACATATTAAGCTACACTGATGTCAGCATTTTGGAAAATATATTGGAAACTTTTGGACATAATGACACAGATTTAAAGTAACATGGTTTCAATTCTTGATTCTATTATGATGTAAAGGGCAATGTGTCCAGGTGTTGTTTTTGGTTCAGTTTGTTTCTTAGTTAACGCTCTCGCAGCAAATCTATTGGTTGAATTCATACCAAACTGGATCCATTAATAGCCAGTGACCCAGAATAAATGTGATTATATTTTAGGATAGGTAGGTCAAAGTTCAAATTTTTTAACGAATTTTTTACTTTTAATGGACAAAATTTGAAATCGCTATAAAATGTCAATTTTAACTCAATTTACTTAAAACTTTACAGAGATATAGAGGTACATTTTAGACATCATCTTGTTTTTGAAATGTTTTGTAATATTTTTAAATCTTTTTCTTCTCCCATTTACTTATAATGGGTGATATTTCATGTCTATAACAACATAGATTTTTTTTCAATTTAATTCAAACTTGGCACATAAATATTTTTATATTCAACAAATATTAAATATGGATGAAAAAGTGGATTGATGCCAAAATAAGCTACAACACGTGTGAGGGGCGGGGCTTGTTGTGCCTGGCACCACTTGTTAATACAGTACAAGCATTTCTTCACAGTAATACGCTAATGAATAAGTGCGTACAGAATAGGGTGAGGATCACAGAAACAGATTTTTCTCATAGACGTGCATATTTCCAGATAACTTTGAGCATTGGTCTGGCAGGGTTTACCGTTTCTCCCAGCCTGAAGTGAACACCATCCATCTCCACCAGTGAGAAGGGCTTGAGCGTGGATTCCTGCCTGATCTCTGCCTTCATGCTGTGGCCGATGTGTCTGGCCCAAACCACCTGGAAGCCCAGTGGTTGTCTCCATGGCGGTGGGATGAAGGAGCATCGCAGGTGGACGCTGTGGCCGATCAGTTCTGGAGTGATCACTGGTCGGGACGGTAAGGCTGGGACGGTGGCTGAAAACACAAAAATAAGGCTGCGAAGTTAGCCGTGCACCAAACGTGAGGTGGGCTCTTTCTATTCTGAGAGTTTTCAGACGTATGTGGAAGTATTAACTGAAGTAGGAACACTCTACCCAGGAAAGAGGATAACTGGAGACCAGGTTGTGTGAATAAGTGCCACCAAAGAGTTCAACCCCTCCAATGGGATGAATTTGTGAAATGCAAAAATTATACTGAAGATATTAACAACCAAGGAGAATAGAATAGAGTAGAAAAAAGAAAAGAATAGAATAGAACAGTAAAAGAATAGAATAGAAAATAGAATAAAAAATAGACGAGAAAAAAAGAACAGAATAGAATAGAAAATAGAATACAAAAAAGAATAGAATAGAATAGAATAGAATAGAATAGAATAGAATAGAATAGAATAGAATAGGTCTTTATTTTCATTATTATAAGAACAATGAAAATCACTTGACTGTGACTGTGTGATTGTGATTGACTGTGAAAATGACTTTAATGTTTGACATTGAAAATAAAATTTCAAATTGAAAACACACCCTGAAACTGAAAAAAGAAATACTTGCATTGAAAAACATGTATGTAAATTGTAATAGCATCAAAACAAGGTATTGGCATTAATAACGTTTTGCTGAAGTTTAAAATACAGACATCAAATGTCATATTATTTAATTTTTATAATTTTTTTGCATTGTGATGTGTTTTTGAATGCAAATCATGTTATTTTTGTTTGATGTCACTGTTTTATCAATGACAGTTTAGAACTTTGATGACATTTTTCTTTTTTATCAGTTTTTTTATGCTTTCTGTGGTTTTTCAGTTTCAACTTCTTGTCACCTTTTTTGGCGTGGAGAGGAAGGGCTACGAGAGCGCAATTTGCATATTATTTGCATATTGAAAACAGCGACACTGGGCTCAGTCGGCTGGATCCTGCCAAACTTTCATGAGTCTTGAGAATAAGAGCATCTACAAGTTCACCTGGAGCTCCCAAACCACAAGGGAGTCTGTTTCTTTATGCCGTTATTTATTAAGAAGTGGAATAGATTTGAGTTAGTTTTTAAAAAATAGTTTCACTCTTCACCCCTCACTCTTACCCTGCTCCACCCTCTTGTCTAGATATGAGATCTGGATGAGATCTGAAATTAGAAGCCATCGTTTGACATCCCCTTACCTGTACATCGACCGTTGACCTCCACATCTCCTGGTGGGCATAGTCTGGTGGGACCCAAATCTGGAGCAACTGAAACATAAAACTGATCAAATATCTACAATATTATGTAAAAGAAAATACTTATTAATCCAGACTTTAAGCTTATACTTACTTAGCATCTTTGTTTTAAAACCAAATGAAGTTGAACACAGAACAGCAGTGTGTGAATGACATTTGACTGAATGGAAACACTCACTATATGGACAAAAATATGTGGACATGTTGAATTCAGGTGTTTATTTTCTTACAGGGGTCTGGGATATAAAACAATAATGAATAAAGTTACAATATAGCTTAAATTGAGATAAATATTGGTTTGTTTGGTTTAAATTGTTATATTTGCTTCCAAAATGCCTCAAAATCTTCCAGTAATCTTTAAGGACATATGGATGTTTCTAAACTATATGGACAAAAATATTGGGACATATCATGTCTACAGCTGTAAGATGTCCTGTTCATGATGATTTAAGAAAAAACATTAATATTTCCTTAAAGTTTAATGGGAGATTTTTCTTCCTCAGTGAGATGTGAAGAAAGTAGATAATAATGGATTAGATTTTTATAGTGCTTTTCAGGTCACCCAAAGCGCTTTACATTGTTGATCCATTATTCATTCGCTCTCACATTCTCCCTCTGGTGGTGGTAAACTACATTTGTATCCACAGCTGCCCTGGGGCAAACTGATGGAAGCATGGCTGCCATTTCACACCTACGGTCCCTCCAACCACCACCACACATTCATACACCAGTGTGAGTGACACTGGAGGAAAGGAGGGTGAAGTGTCTTGCCCAAGGACACAACAGAGAGCAGGATTTGAACCACCAACCTTTCGGACATTGGACGACCCACTCTACCACCTGAGCCATAGGTAGATGTTTAGTTGTGGTAGAAAATAATTATTTAAAGTCAAAGCATGAAAAATATTTTAGGTATTTAGAGGTGGAACATTTAAAATCATAATCATGGAGAAAAAAAATACAAAAAAATAAAAATACAAGAAATACAAAAAAACAAAACAAAAGTAAAAACCATCTCTGAGGTATTTTGGAAGCAAAGATAATTTAAACCAAACTAACCAATATAATGATATTTATCTCAATATAAAACTATAATATAACATTTGTCATTACTGTTTTGTATCCCAGACCCCGTTAATGAATTCAACGTGTCCACCTGAATTCAACATGTCCACATGCTTTTGTCCATATAGTGTTGACCAAATGAAACCTACCTTTAGCGCAGTATCCCATGCACCCTTGCGTGGGCTGTAGGTAGTAGAGCAGGAAGTCGCCACAGTTGCGTACTGTGACGGGGATGCGGAACAGGCAGCAGTCCTTGGCGCTGCCGTGGAAGAACTGCCAGGTGGCGCAGGCTGACAGCTGGCGGACCTCACCAGGTCCCGGGAGGGAGGTGTCCCTGAGGGACAGCCACACCGGCGCCTGGGTCCCACAGCGGTTCATCTGCAGCAGGGTCATGAACAGAAACAGTCATTATCACAGCAAGGGGGTTATTATGCCCTTCACCTGTGCTGACGGTGCTTATTATACAATCAACCTGGATCTGTAACAGTGAGGCTGAGATGTGTGATATAATGACCATCACACAGTGGCGAGACAGGATGTTCAAGACACAAACAAGGCAGATTCTTCCACAAACATTGTGAATACTGCAAGTTTTTAACCCATAAAGACCCAAACAGCCACCACTGAACAAAAGCATCTACTGATTGAAACTCTTTAAAGGGGTTGTATGTTGGATTGTGGCCAAAATGGGTACTGTGATCACATTTAAAATACTGTAGAGCATGGTATCCCCCCCAGACTAGCGGTTTCCAGATCCAGCATGAGTGTCTACTACAAGGAGTGAACATGACAAACGATGAGTCCTACACCAGTATGTATACTGGGCCCGGTCACTTCACCCGGCTCTCAGTGGCACGGGAAACCACAGGAGAGCCAGTGTCAGTCTTCAAATTCTTCTCCGCTTTCAGTTGTCTCCATGTTTCAAAAGCATCTCCTGTTCCTTGTTTTGTTTCTTACTATGTCACCACCTATTTGGGAATAATAAGAGACCTTTTAGGTTTAGTAACGTCAGACATTTGTGATCAGAAATGTTTCCAGCTGCAGTTCAGTGGGAACTGGCAACCTGGATGCCCAAACACCACCGACTTGGTGATTGGATGATGGGTGGTGCATTAGACCAAAACACAAAAAAAACAACATGAACATTACTTTAGGGGCTACCACTTGGCTTTTCAAAGGTGAATATTCTGGCTGCACTACTACTGTCAAGGACATCAGTATTTGAAATGAACATGATTGCTTAGTGTCAGGTGACATTCAGGGCCATTTTATGATTACTGGGAAAATAATTCGTACAGACATACATACAAGCTTATCAATAGATGTAAAGTTTCTCGTCTTGTCATGCTCATCAGATATGACCCATCTGGACATCCAGAGG
Organism: Ostorhinchus rueppellii; assembly: GCA_030068375.1. Classification (NCBI taxonomy): domain Eukaryota; kingdom Metazoa; phylum Chordata; class Actinopteri; order Kurtiformes; family Apogonidae; genus Ostorhinchus; species Ostorhinchus rueppellii. The sequence goes on along the minus strand of JAQQZY010000013.1, from coordinate 11,210,142 downwards.
CTCTGTAGTTACCGTGGAAACACTGTCATCTTCTACAACATTGACTCACCAGTAAAACCCATGGAGTTGGATCAATGGCAGTGGATGGACACACTGGGTTTATGTTCAGTTTTTTCTGAGTCACTTTTTCTTCAGTTTTCTCTGGTTTGATGTAATAACCTTTGAATTTACTCTGAGCTTTCATAAAAATCTGCATGATTAGTGAATTTAATATGGGAAAATACCTGATTTACATGGAAAAAATGCAAAGTACTCTGGATAAATCACTTAACAAAGGTTAAATAGGGAGAAAAATTCTTTCCGGAAACCTGTAAAAGTAGCTCTGGAACTTTATGGGTTAAAAATCTTTTTTATGTCTTACCTCAACACAGGTGGTCGGCATCTCGGCTGGCTTGTTGTTGATCTTGAACCTGTACCAGCCCGGTGACAGTGAGTGGTCACAGATGAGATCCTGGATCGCTGTGTTCTGGATCTCTGTGGAGTCAAAGTCAACGCTGCGGTAGGGATTACGTAATGTCCGATGTCCTCCCGGGTGACACTCTGGAGCAGAAGGGAAGAAAACATGGACAATGTTAGCCCAACATTCAACTCCAAACTCTAATCTGTTCCTGTAAAGCAGGGTCGTCAAACATACCCAAGGGGTCCGATCCAACCCAGGGATGAATTGATGAAATACAAAAATTACACTGAATATATTACAGTCAAGGATGCAAAAATCATTTTAGTTCACATCTCAAGTGAGTCAAACCAGTACAATACTATCATAATAACCCAGAAATAACTACAACTACAAAAGTTTCTCTTTGACTGTAAAAAAAAAAGTTAAATTACAAACTATCCTTTCACAAAAAAAGTGAAAGGATAGACATAAAATTTCTTAAAATTATAAGAAATTTCTTAAAATTAAAAGAAAAATAAGTACAATTTTAACAATATTATGTCTTTTCCCCCCTAGTGAGGATAAAGCGGGTATAGAAGATGAATGAATGAATGAATGAATGTCTTTCTCCTGTTTTAAAGTGAAAAAAGTTAAATTATATTATGAAAATGTGAACATCTACAAACTACCGTTTAAAAAAACGTGAACAAACAATCTGAACAAATATGAACAACCTGGAATGTTTTAAGAAAAATAAGTGCAATTTGACCAATACTCTGCCTGTTACTAAATGTTTTGTGTATTTATAGATCCACTGTGATCTGTAAGTTGTAATGTACATGTGTAAATGATAAACTGAGGCAGAATATTGGAAAAAGTAAAATGATTTTTCTTTAAAAAAAAAAAAAATCAGGTTGTTCATGTTATTCACATTTCTTTAAAGAACTATAAATACTGTAAAAAAAAAAAAAAGAAAGAAAGAAAAAACTAAATATAAACATGTTCATAATGTAATGTTACTTTTTTCACTCTCAAACAGAGAGAAAAGTTTGAAGTTGTCATTATTTTTAGGTTATTATGTTATTATTTTACTGGTCTGATTCACTTTAGATCGTATCGGTCGGCATGTGGCACCTGAATTAAAATGAGTTTGACGCCCCTGCTGGAAAGACACTAATAGCTTTTCTTTTTCTCATGTTTACTGATACTCCCCTCGTAATTTACCTCCAACTACTCATTTCCACATCAATCTATTTAATCTGGAGGAAATGAAAACTGAAGTATCTGAGGCCATGATCTGACAGTCAGATTTAACCTGGAAATGTCTTCATCTTTGGCCAGAAAGAGAAAACAAACCACTGGCTCTCACACTGTCGTGGGAAACAGCAGATGTGAGGTTGATGTCCTTGGTTTTCTCTTTCTCAGTGCATCCTTCAGTTTAACTCAAATGTTCAATGTCAGGCTTGAAAAGAGTAGTTTTACAAAATAAAACAGCAGTTTTAAGACATATTTTCACCCCTCTTGCAGATAGAATTTGTCCAGTTTTCATGTCATCATCATATGACTGAAGTGTGTAACTAATGTACAGTGATATTTTATGCATTTGTACTTGTGTGTTGAATTTAATACTAATATGAAAGTAATTGATGATGTGAACTTAAATTCACACTGTATATAATGTATAGACCTAAATCCACTTCAAACAGACTGGATAAAGTTAAATAGTGATTGGAGGACTTAAATAATGAGGGTAAAACTGCAAAAAAAAAAAAAAAAAAAAAAAAGGCTAGCCTTTTAAATAAACCTACCACTGCTGAATGCAATTATGTCTTCAAAACATGTGCCTTACATATGTGGTTTTCCACTTTTTTTCTTCTAGCTGCAGTTGTTGACAAGTAGTTTTAGGAAAATCATGTCCATAAAACAAACAGTGCCTAATTTTGAGATTTAATAGCAAACATATTAGACATGGTCTCACCACAAAGATGCAAAAACATTCCTTTTAGTAATAGTTTAAAATCTGGAAGCTGGATAAGTTTGTCACTGAAGTGATAACTTAATTACTTAGTTTTAAGACAATGGAAACGACTTTAAGCTAAATGAGGGCACTTACACTATCAGATTTGTTCTTGCTAAGCTAATGCTAACTACTGACAAGTTGTTGACAATGTCAGCAATGTGGTCAACCACAGTGCTAACCAGGCAGTTACACATGAATATTACCGCATGTGGCTGTGTCTGATAAGATCAATGCCTACTCCATATCATGTATAAACACACTCTGATAGACCACAGGCTGTAATATCAACTTTGTGCAACACTGTGGCTAATCAATCTATGCTAACAGGCAACCAATGCTAACTTACAATAGAGGTAAAATGGTAGCTAACCCGCATTTAGCATTTGCATCACAGAATCATTTTACTGGCATGTTAGTGTAACTTACCAATTCCAACCAGAGTCGACCTGTCTGTGAGGAAAAATGTATATACGTTACTCCATACAAAGAAGCTCTGAAAGTCCATTTCAACAGGTCAATGTATTTGTGCGATTTTGCTAAGCTAAGCTAATTAGCCACACCGTAAACTAGCCAACTTCTTTAGCTTAGCTTCTAAACCAGGGATGTCAAAGTCATTTTATTTCACCGGTCAAATTCAGCCCAATATGATGTAAAGTGGTCTAAAGTGGGTCAGACCAATAAAATAGTAACACAATAACCTATAAATAATAACCACAAGCTTTATTATGCCCCAGCTTCTCATTTACACCTGCCTGTACTGCATGTGATCACAGTGGATCTACAAATACACAAAACATTTTGGAAAAGGCAGAATATTGTTCAAATTGTACTTCATTTTCTTAAAACATTTCAGGTTTTTCAACTCCACATTTTTCTTTTTGTTAAAGTGCAAAAAATTAAAATCACAGTTAAGTGTTTATATCTACAAATGATCTTCTCATAAAAAATGTAAATAACCTGAACAGCATGAAATTTGTAAAAAAAAAAAAAAAAGAAGCATAATTTTACCATTATTGTGCCTGTTCTACTTGTTTTAGAATGGAAAAGTTAGAATTACATTATGAATATGACACTATCGTTTAAAACAATGTGAATGACATGAAAATCCATGAACCTGAAAAATATAAACAAGTGCAGTTGTAAAAAATAATATTATGACTCAGTTTACTTAAACCTTACAGCTCACAGTGGATCTAGAAATACACAAAACATTTAGTAAAAGGCCAGATTGATCTCAATAAAAGACGTTAATGTCACACCAATTCTTATGGTATTTGGCATGCCCTCAGTGCGTGGTATTTGATGCATCGATTCACGGTGTGAACATGCGTGAGGAAAGGGTATAATGTGTAAATATAACACACCAATTAAAAGTGGCGTGTATATTTACATGAGTCTTGATATCAATTCATCTCATCTTTATCCGCTTATCCGGTCTTGATATCACACTGCAGTTATTTCTCTTATGAAATTTCAGGGTGTTCATATTTGTTCAGGTTATTTGTTCACATTTTTTTCGGATAGTTTGTAGATGTTTACATTTCCAAAATGTAACTTTGCATTTTTAAAACAGAAAAAGGCGTATTTTTTTTTTTTTTTAATTGTACTTAATTTTTCTTGAAGAAATTTCAGGTTGTTCAGATTATTCTCATTTTTTACCAAAGGAATAGAACTGGCATTTCTATTTTCACTCTGATTTTACATAAGTATCCATTACTTCTATGGGAGGAACTCAAGTGTGGACTCCTGACACCTATGCTGAAGTGTCAGTGGTTCTAAAGGATCATTCCACCCCCAGAGGTTATCTCAATTACTAAGGATAACAGACATTCCTGTGAACCTCTCGCCTCTGCAAACTCGCCCCAGGAAGGGATGCTAAAGCCAATGGCGCATGACAGGCCTCTGAACACAGTCTGCAGCTGGAGGCAGAAACAACCGGGCAAATAATTTAAGCAGAACATGTGGTTTTCCACACCAACCCGCTCTCAAAAGCTCTACATCAGTGATGCAAAATGGGTCAAAGTTGTCAACAGAGGCCAGAACAAAAGGGAAATGGGCTGTTCTTTCACCTCAAAAAACCTGTTTCTTTCTGCAGTCTTGAGTTTTACTGTGACTGAGTTAAACAAACACTGGCTGTATTTACAGTCAAAACCTTGAATGGACAGGGCCGAGTAACTAGAAGCTTAAACAAGGTCTTACATGCTGATCGTCAGGTTGACAGCCCCTTGAAAGCAAAAGCTTCTGTTTACATGTCGTCCGCTTTGCGTTTACACCTTGTCTGGAAGCTCTGCTGACAACCCAAGAGGTCACAGGTTGTCCAAATATTCAGGCTTTCTAGGGATGAGAGACAATCCCTGAAACTTTGTCTGTCGGCTAAACTGCTCCAATTGGCAGCTTAATGAGTTTACAGAGCCAGAGGGGGGGCTGTGAGCTAATGAAGTGGCCCCCGGGTGAAGGGGATCCCACTGGGAGGGAGGCCCTTTTCAGCCCAGATGCGCAGGGACTCTGTGGGGAACACTTGTGTTTCTCAGGAAAAGGAGATTAGTTTGGTAGAGCGTGGTGTTAACACAACTGAGGTTATAGGTCCTTTTCCAACACGCCCCGTCAGTCACTGCCCAACGCAAAAAACCAAGACCAGCTACAAAACTGAACCAAGACCAGCTACAAAACCAGAACCAAGACCAGCCACAAAACCAAGACCAGCTACAGGATGGCCAAAACCACCAGATGACCGACGTATCATGTATCAGTAATTACAGTAATTATGGAAAATTCTAAAATAAACAGCAGTGGATAAACATTGTAGGTTTTACTAGTAGAAAAGGTGACAAGATCATTTTAAATGCAAAATAATAATACTATTATTATTATGAATAATAATAGCTGTAAAAAAATTTTTTTACGCAGATCACCGGTGGGGCAGCACACCCAGACAGTCCATCTATCCATCTATCCATCGTCCATCCATTCGTCATCCATCCATTAGTCCATCATCCATCCGTCTATCTGTTCATCCATCCAACATCCATCAATCTGTCCATTCATCCATCCTTCATCCATCCGTCTACCCATCCATCCATCATCCATCCATCCATTCAAAGCTGCAGAAAATGTAAACAGTCATGTGAAGTACAAGTGAAATACATTCCACCAGTGTTTGAGTCTGATCTTTGCAGAGCAGAGTGAAGTAGCTTTGAGGCTCAGTTATTGATGTCTTCATTGAAGGGTCAGCAGGGTTACGACCTTTTATCTCTCAGTAATTTAACTGTTTAACATTTTCCATCCAATCCTTGCATGTGTCTCCATGAGTTTACAAGCCTTGTGGCAGACTTTGTTTTGGCTCCGAAATGCCTGGGATTGTGTTACGGGGCTCTGTAAGGACCCACACCATTTAGTTTACGATGGGCTGCCTTAAAGTTTACGACTGTGTGCTTTGATCTGTCATTAAACACCCCAGAGATACAAGCAAGATGCACCGCGAAGGTGAGGGGAGGCCGTTGGACTGAGCCACACTGCACATGCATGTTTCAGTCCAGTAACAGCAGCGACTGCACTTCAGTTTCCAAGTTTTGCTCACATCTGCTAATGCCAGAGGGATTCTTTCTCACTGCTGATACTTTGGTTTGGTTTTATCATTGGCATGTCGACTGTACCAAAACAACCGCATCGAGTGGTCTCAGCCCAGACAAAACAAGCAATTTATGGTGGGAACACGATCAGGGTACACTAAGTATGAAGTCAACAGGTGCTGGAGGCCAGTTGGTGAAAACATTCTGAAAAGATTCTTATTTTTAGAAACAAAAAATAAATAAATAAATAAAAATAGAAGAAGCTGTAACATGGGTACAGAATGCTCTAAACCCGAAAACAAATTTGTGACTTCAATCTGAAAAGCCAGGACAGAAGGGGAAAAAGATCACCAAAAAACAAGCACTCACTGGCTCTTCGTACAAAGGAGATGCAATATTTTCCCCCATGTTGAAATGCAAGCAGTTGGACTTTTACAGTGTCTCTCAAGTGGGGTGGTGCGGAGGTCACAAATTTGTTTTGGGGGCCACAGGTGGGAAATGATGAGCTGAGGGGGGACTTTATCTACAGACCTACGCATATAACCCACCATGTCCTCCACATACACGTTCATCACCTAAGTTTCAGAATAAAGTACCCCCCCACACACACACTTTTAACTCCAGTAATTCCAAATCCTTCTTAGCTTGTGTGAAAGTCTCTGTAGCACTTCCTAGTCTATGGAGAGAAATTTGTTTCTTTATCCATCAATCAAAAAGAATACATTTGCAAGTAAAAAAAAAAAAAAAAGATTTGCCACCATGAAAGAGATTTCAGAGCAAAAAACAGTTAGTCTTCTTCTTCTCTTTTTGGCTTTTCCCTTCGGGGTCTCCGCAGCGAATCAGTCGCCTCCATCTACCCCTGTCTTCTACATCCTCTTATCTCACACCAACTACCTTCATGTCCTCTTTCACTACATCCATAAACCTCCTCTTTGGTCTTCCTCTAGGCCTCGAGCAAAAAACAATTAGTGGCAATCAAAAAAAAAAAAAAAAAAGGATTATTTTGCTTATAGATCAGCCCACTTTGCTTGTGAGTTAAAAACTTTTGCTTGATATTTCAAATGTTTTGCTTGTCAATTCAACTGCACTTCATGGGCGGGGCCTACGCCAATGGATGAGAGATGGGTTTCTATTGGTGGGTTTGACAGGGCTCCAGTGCCATTAAGCGTAATTCACTACTTATGGGAAACATTTCCATTTTGAACAGCAATAGACTATCAACTGACGGCAACATAACACAAAGAAGAAGTGAGTTTAACTGAAGCTGGAGCCAGGTCAAACCCACCAATAGAAACTCTTCTGTCATCCATCAGTGTAGGCCCCGCCTATAAAGTGCAGTTAAATTCACAAGCAAAACTGTTGAAGTCTCAAGCAAAAGTTTTTAACTCACAAGCAAAGAGAACAGATCTATAAGCAAAATGATCTGTTTTTATTGCCAATACTTGTTTTTGCTCTAAAATCTCTGTTTTGGTTGCAAATCTATTCTGTCTATTTGCAAATTTAGTCTTTTTGATTGACGGATAAAGAAACTATTTACCCTCCACAGTAGTCTATCAATAAACTATACAAAGTGAAAAAAATACAGATAAAATCAGTGAAAAAAACAAAAAACACTGTGAAAATCAACAAAAACATGGCAAAACACACGAGTAGAACCCTCCAAAACAGCACTATGACTATTATATACAATTATTTATAAGAATTCGTATAAAAAACAGCATTAAAATCTGGCTAAAACTGCTTAAGTAATAAAAAAATATCTCTAATAACTCATATTCTCATCTCAGATGCCATTTTAAATTTGTCAATGGTGCAAACAATTCAGGAGTTAGACACAGTGGTCCTAAAAGCAGAGATGTATAAAGTACTGCAGTAGAAGTACAAGTACTATATCAAAAAACTGATGTGAGTAAAAGTTGAAGTGTTCTTTAAACATCATACTTAAGTGAAAGTACCAAAGTATTCACATTTTTTTTGTACTTAAGTATTGCAAGTAGACGTATGTAAAAAAAAAAAATACTACTGAAGTACTGAAAATACAAGTACAATTTAAAGTACTGTGTAACTAAAAGAAAGCAGTCACAAGTTTCAGTATCTTTCTATATTTAATATTAAGG
>JAQQZY010000013.1:11147649-11165719 GCA_030068375.1 Ostorhinchus rueppellii | reverse complement strand
TTGAGTCACAAAGAAATATTACGTCAAAAGTGTTAGGATTAAAGGTTGTTTTTAATCAGAAATTAATAAATTATATTCTACTATCCACCACTTAAATCACTTGTACTCGAAAAGTCCAGTCGAAAAGTTTATAGATCATATATACTGTGATATATTGTAATTTGATATTGTACAGTGTAAATGTAACATTTTACTGTTTGTGTTTTCAGTGATGCAGCTGCAGTCTGGAGTGAACGGGTTCAGACTGTCAAACCAGCCCATCCTGTTGGTCTGCCCCCTACAGGCCAGTCTGGAGGTACTGCACCTGTGCACCCACTTAGACGCTGCATGAACAGATTTAAGTCAGACGCACGATAGATAGAAAAATGAATGAAATACACCTGGGTTCCTGTTACATTAAAGTGAATGAAATTTGGAGTCCGTCATGTTTAACTCATTTTAGTGTTTAAATTCAGAATATAGGATCTAAAGTGGGTCAGACCAGTAAAATAATGACGTAATAACAAAAACATAACAAATATATTTGCAGTGTAACACTTATATTTACATAATTGTAACTTCTATATCGTGGAGTTTTTGTCCAAATTGTATAAATGTATCTGGAAAAACAGTTGCATTATCAAGTCAACTGTTTAATGTAAAAAAGTATCTGACAGACTTGTTCTGAAACTTGAAGCCAGTTTGTTTTCCTCTGCTCCTCCAGGTGTTCAACAGGGCAGGTATGGCGGCTCTGCGCAGGAAGTCCCTCCTCCTGACAGGGTACCTGGAGTATCTGATCCAGTGGTTCTACAGGAAGGACTTGGCCCACCCCCACAAACCCCACGTACGCATCATCACGCCCTCTGACCCCCGGCAGAGGGGCTGTCAGCTGTCACTCTGCTTCTCCGTTCCCATCAGGAAGGTTTTCCAGGAGCTGGAAAAGAGAGGAGTCGCTGTGAGTCAAATGTCTCCCTCCCTCCTTCCTCTCTCTCTCTTTCATGGTTTCTTATATTCTGTTTTTTTTTGTGCAGTGTGACATGAGGGAACCCAGTGTTCTTCGAGTCGCTCCAGTGCCACTCTACAACTCCTTCAGCGACGTTCACCGCTTCATTGAAATGTTGGGATCTGCTCTGAGCGCCAGTAAACAATAAACACACCCAGACTTGTAAACAATCACCAACAAGTATCACCTCAACCCTCTGCCTTTGTGTTTTCATACAGCTGTTGTACAGTACAAGAAAGAATAGTTGACAGTGTAAAAATATCTGTTTAGAATGGACTGATTAATGCACGAGCAGCAAAATATTATTCATCAGTTGTTTTTTTTTTAACCCTTGTATGTTAAAGGTCAATTTGACCCATTTCAATTTTTGGGTTGACCAAGTGTACTGTGGCTCATTATCTTGATGCATGATGAAGCTTCTCCCGATTAGTTTGGATGCATTTTTCTGTAAATGTTCTGTAAATAGTTTACATCTGAGGTCTGTTGCAAAACTGAAATTACACCCTGGAACACTGAATCCACCAACATAATGAAGTCAAAACATCATCACCAGGAGAAAACATTACATTTCCTATGGTAGTCTTGTCATTTTAATTTGTGCACAAGCTGAACTTCGATTATTTTTAAAGCAAAAACCAAACGACGTTGAAAACACTGACAGCAGTGCTGCAGCTGGCATCACCCAATGACAAAAAAAAAAAAAAGAGAGATTATGGTCCAATTTTGTATTTACTTCTAAATATTTTCTGGACTATAATTCGCACCTTCCACATTACAAAAAAAAAGTTTTACATATATGTTTAGGTTGCAGCTGATTATAATCCACAAATGTACACAATTTAAAATGAAATATTTACACTGAAGCATGGTAAACACAAAGATGTTTAACAACAGGAAAAAAACTGAAAAGTCATAGATGGTTGAAATGTACACACTGGTACTTCAGTTTAACCCTTCAAGGTCAAAGGTCACATATGACTTCCCATCAGTTCGATCTGTAACATCTGTACATGTTCTAAACGTCACAGTCTGGACCATGAACAAGTACAGGCTAATTTTTAATATTATAACAATTGGTCAAAAACTCCAAAATCGACATTTCTCTAAACGGAACAAACTTTGCAGACATCGTCCCAAACAGATGAAATTCTAAATGAATCGAACCGCAGTCATCTGGACCAAAAGAAACGACGAATGAAGACACCGAACCCAGTCGACACAAGGTTTGAAAGTGACAAGGAAACAGAAAAAAGGAAAGCCCAGACACCTCCTCCTCCTCCTCCTCTTCATCTCCACCCGGCTGTACATTACACACACCAGTTAGCCGACAGTCCTCCCTCACCAATTAACACCTACTTTATTATAACGTTGACTTGTCCCTAATGTTCTCGCATGTGTTTATGCACTATTACCTTGACGGATGCCTATTCCACCATTAGACATAATTGGCATATCAATATGCAAAACCTAAATGGATTAACCTTCTTTAAAACTAATGAGCGCCTGCCTGCCCAGCTGGGGAATGGACCGGAATTAGCATTTGTCATCTTTTTGGGATGATGTGAGAATAAATAATTGAAGAGGCTGGTATTGTCTCTGAAGCTTCTGTCTGTGTTCACCATGACCACAGGCCCACTGTGGACCAGAACCACTGGTGTTAATCTGTAAAGGACTCATTTCCCACTCTGTTCAAAACTCATTCTTTGACCTTTGAACCCAATGCAGAATCAAGGTTTTAACAGTTTGTTGGTTTTTTTTTTTAAAATTATAGTTTAATATTTATTTAGTTTGGACTTTTTTTCTGTAATTCAGTTGGTTTTCACTCATTCACTGCCAGGTGTTTTAGAGCATTTTGACTGGTCTGGTTCTAGGACTACATAAACATGGCACCCATCAAAATAAAGTGTCAAGTCTCTTTCATGTCGAAAAAAATTTTGTTTCCAGCTTCTTTGGTTCTCAAGTTATTGACCTTAGAACACACGGTGGTTCTGCCCAAAATGCCTGAACGGAAAATACTTCCTCAAAGTTGCGGCACTGTCGACTGTTGTTCTGTTCTAACCCCATCATCTCGTCACAATCGTGGACGGTCGACAGGCAACGGTCATGTAATAATGTTCCACAACCTGGGGGCGGAGTCAGTGTGATGTGACAGGTGGTCAAGGAAACAACCAGGGGGAGGAGCTACAGAGAGACCACCACTGACAGGATTTAAAGGTACGTGGACTTCAGTTTGACTGGGATTCACTTCATCTTCACACGTGTGGATTATATATATATATATATATATATAATTCACTTCTATGGAATAGACTGGGCCTTTTGTAAAAACATACAACAGTTTTGTTTTATATTTTTTAAATAGTTTTTTAGTAAATCTTCAGTATTTTCTTGTCTTTTTATACATTTTCTGTATATTTTTCTGGTATATTTTCAGTATTTTATATATTTATTTTGTCTTCATATACATTATCTTCCTGGGGTATATTCAGTGTTTTCTTTTTTTTGTATATTTTCTGTAGTTTTTTGGATAAATCTTCAGTATTTTCTTGTCTTTTTTTGTGTATTTTCTGGATTCCTCCCCCCCGCCCCCCGTTTTTTCTGGTACATTTTCAGCATTTCATTTTTTAAATCATCAATATTTTCAGTATTTTTTTTGTGTGTAAACTTTCAGTATTGTTTTGTGTACACATTGTGTATTTTTTTTGTGGATTTTTATGGTATATTTTCAGTATTTATTTTTTTGTCTTTATATCTTCATTTTCTTGGTGTATATTCAGTATTTTCTTGTCTTTTTTGTACATTTTCTGTTTTTGTTTTTTTCAGTTTCTCTGGTACATTTTCAGCAACTGATTTTTAGAAAAATATATATCCATATTTTCAGTATTTTGGGGGGTTTTTTGGTACATTTTCAGGATTTTTTTGAGGAGATTTTTGTGTATCTTTCTATAGCTTCAGTATTTTTTTATATTTTATGTATTTTTTTCAGTTTTCTGGTATATTTTGCTTTTTGTACAATTCCAGTATTGTTTAGTTTTTGGAATATCCATTTTTTGTACATTTTCAATATTTTACTTGATGTATTTTCACTTTAATATATTTGTATATTTTCAGTATAACTTCATGATACAGTTTACAAATACATCATTTCCTTTTTGAATTGAACAATCTGTTACCAAACTGTTTTCTATTGTTCCTGTAACAGTGACAAACATCTTTTCTATTCAAGTATCTGTATTTTCTACTACTTACATAAAACAAACAGACTTTTTACTTTGCATTTGAGGGGAATTAGCCATTATTTTAAAATATAAACCATTTTTTTAACCTAAATAAATGGAACACTAACACAGAACAGATGATCCTTTGCTCATACGGACATTATCTTGGTAAAGAGACAAAAAGTTTGGGAAAAATGAGGATGTGCATGAACAGTCACATGGTCTATTGGTCAAAAGTGGCATCTGTTTTTAAAAAACTGACTAAATTTTACAACATATGACAATAATAGTGTTTATATTCACCTACAACAGACACAAAAAACTAAATATGGGCATCAAATAAGAAACAAAAACAACAAACGTAAAATTGTTAAAGGTCGACTTTTGACATTGAGGACGTTTCGCGTTAATTCCAATAAAAAAAAAGCCAAATCTTAACACACTTTTGTACGACGACGACACTACAGTCAGGTACTCGAGCTACAAACTACAGAGGGAACACATGCTAAAGGGTTAGCATCGGGTGCTTTAACTTCATTTGAGGCTGAACTTAACTTGAAGCCATCACAGAATTCCATCAAACACAGCGTTCCTTTAGAAAGTGGATAAAAGCAGCTTGTTTTTAACTCGGAAAACTGGTTCGTTTGAAGAAAAGACTTCATGAATAAGAGAGGAAATCACAATAGGACGGGGAAAAAGGCTAAATATTAGCCTAAAAGAACAAAAAAAAAAAAAAAGAAAGGAAGCGGTGCTTAGATGATTTGGAATCAGATACTACAACCTTGTTAGCATCGCAAGCTTATTTCCATATTAACGACCCCTTCAGAACCTTCAAAGTAATGAATAATTGACAACAAATGAAATGTTTTGATTGTCGTCAGCGCCCGGCGTGTTTAATGTTTCATATGTTGCTTCCGAGCTAATTATGGAGATGGCACATTTGTCAGAAATACGTCCCCCCGCAACCCCTGTGCAACCCTCCTGCCGTCCTCCACAGATGCCCGTGTGTTTCCAGACAGGAGTGGGTGAGTTTGGGAGTGGGGGGGTTGGGGGGGTGCAGACAACTACAGGCCCTGTTGTAATTAGCTAGCAGGGAACGCTCAGTGACCTGGGAGGGAGTCTCGAGGCTGCCAGCGCTTCCAGGCGTTGTTTGGCCACAGAAACAGCAGATAGTCCAACCTCCGAGGGGGACATTATTGATGAAGACGCCGGCTCGGACACCACACCGAAAAAAAGGGACCGAAGCACAGGTGGCTCCAGAAACTCATCTTAGTTCAGGTTCCACATTCAGAGCAAGAAATAAAAAGTCAAATAAGAACGTACGGTGTTTAAAACCACAGGGATCATCCTGGTGCTTCTGGATTTCAAATTACTGGAACTCCTCGCTACTTCGTGCAATTTTTTTTGGTTTTTTTTTTTTTTTAACTAATTTTTTATTTGACACATCCAACATACAATTAGGAGATGCATATCAGGTACAGTTTCATTTGCTTCACATCATCTCAGTTTCATTTTTTTAACCACTGTCATTTCGATTCGATGTTAATATCTTGTGTATGACATAGTTCTCTTGATCCATTCTCCCAATGCTGTACAAACAAAACTATTAAAAACAAAAAAAACAAAGAACAACAAAAAGAGGGAGAGTAACCTGAGTTCTGGTATTACTTCTATTAATAATTTGCATCTTTTGCAAACCCAGTGTGTGTTCATCCTGCTGTGATCTCCATAATAAATACTTTTTTTACTCTGCGTTATACTGGGTGGCTGTGGTTGGAACCATGTGACTGTTAGAACCCTAATAATAATAATAATAAATATTTATCTCTCACACCTTCCGGGACAGTACCTCAGATGTAAAGGCCGATTCTCAGGATCCGTTCAATCTCATCTTGAACCTTTTTCCAAAACGTTTGTATTTTTGTGCAGTTCCAGAACATATGGGTGAAGTCCCCACGTGTTCCTCACTCCCTCCAGCATAATTCAGATGTGTTCTTGTATTCTGACATAATATGTGGGGGAATAAAGTACCGCATTTTCACTTTCCGTTCGAATTCTCTCCCTGTTGGGCTATTTGTTCGTTTATGTCATGCTTTCATTGTTTCCTCTGATATTTTAATGTTTGCTTCCAGCTCCATTTTTCTTTAATATCCATATTGTTGTCGTTGATTTCTTGTTTTACAGACTTATTTATAGATTTTATATTTGATTTTTCTTTAGTTTGTCCTGAGTGACAATAACACTTCCTCAAGTTTAGATGGTTCCTTACAGTCATGATGTTTCTGTAAATAGTCTTTGCTGTAAAAAAACAAAAAAAAACATGAGCTGGTAAATTGAATTCTTTTTTGAAGTTGTGTAAATGACTTCATGGTTTGTCCCGTAAAGATTTGATCAATATATATTAGTGCCTCGTTCATGCAGTTTTAATCCTTCAAACTGCCCCTGAAAGATGGACAGGAATAGTTCCATAAACACCAAAAACACCTGCTTATTGACAAACAGAACCACCTGGAACATGGACCCAGAAAGCTCCACAAATCTCAAACTGTCTGAGTTGGTGTAAAATAGTTTGAATTAGATTTTCTCAATCTCACAAATGTTCAATCTGCATTTTTCAAGAATTTATAAAAAGAAAGTTGAAGAAAATTCAAAGCCACTTTTGTCCTTTTCTTCTTATAAACACACAGTTTTAGGTATTTAATGACATAAAAATGGTAAATACTGGACAGATTTAGAAAGTTCTACTTCTCCTGGAAAAAGGGTGGAAATTATTTACACATAGGGCATTTTTTGACACAATTATTGACAAAAAATAGACCCAAAAAAAAAGACCAGGTGTTTTAATAAATACATCTGTATGTTGCTAAAAGGGTTCACCGTCATGAAAACGACAAAACATAAATAAATTCATAGTTTATCAAAAACTTCATACAGAAAACGACCAAATCAAATAACAAAAGAGTCCTTGTTGACAAATAATAACCATAAATGTCTATATTTTGTGGTGCATTCTTGCTGCCATTGTTTTTAAGATAACTGGAATTGTACGACATAAAAAAATTAAAACAAAATAGTCATTTCCTGCTGGGTCAATCTCTCTGACGGGACATTTTACAGACAATTTGACAGATTAATGTTGTTAAATGACCCACATTTTTACTTTTAAACTCATTTTTGCTTTCGTTAGGATTATCGAAAACAAGAAGCTACTTGATATTGAAATAAATGTTGGAATGACGATCATTTGAAGTTTGCTCTGACGGGACATTAGCGTGTTTAGACTCTGGAATTCTCTTTAGAATGGGCTGAAGGACAGTAAAAACATAAAAACATATTCCAATTGAAAAAAGTGTGTAAAGAAACAACAATGAGACAATATGAATAGTTATAAGTGTTGATATTTTGTTTCGTATTTGTATTGGATCTTGTGACGTATTTTTCGACTTATTTTGCTCTGGTTTAATACTTTTACATCATTTCTTCAGGTATATGTTTGCTTATATTTTATACTTCCTGGACATGTAGTTTTACATTTTACAATTGGTTTTGTATTCATTTTATTCTGTTTGTTTGCGTATAAGACGATTATTATTTATAAGGGGGCGGGACATATAGGATTTTCTTCATTCTGCCGCTTTTCGAGCATGTGTCACTTGATTATTGAATGTTTTGCTGATTAAATGTACAAACACGAGTAAAACAAATGAATGACAATGTATGGATAGTAACAATAGTTGTATTTTAGCATTAAAGATATGGTTTGGATAAACAGATCTGAACCATTATAGAAACAGAAGATATTTATAGAAACAGAAATACTGTTCAGTTATGGCAGCAGTGGGACACCTTAGACTGGGTGGAGCTGAAGGATACATTTAACAAACACTGTAAAAACCTATAAATAAAGACAACTGCAACCTTTCCTGTATGTTTTACAGTGGAAAAAGTTAAATTACATAATGGAAATGTTTACATCAGGGGTGTCAAACATGCAGCCATAAACATACATATTATACACACACATACTTATTTATATTATTTTTAACCTTTATTTATTTATTTACCATTGCTTTACTATGGTGCCATGTATCACTGTATATTATATATTTTTATTCAGCTGTGAGTGCCCGATATGGGTTTGTCTATCTCTTTTTCTCCTTTTTTTTAACGACAGTTTAATTGTTACTCAATTTTAATGACGTCATTTTTGTAATACCAGGTGATTTCATGTATAGAACGTGTTAGAACCACAAGAACGTCATGAATTCAACATGCTGCTAAACTCAATTGCCCCTCGGGGATAAATAAAGTTGTCTGAATCTGAATCGGCCCGCCAAAGACTGGATTCAGTCCGGCCCTGGAGATGTGAAAGACTAAAATTAAACGAAGATATTAACAATCATTTTAGTTCAGAGGCCACAAACAGACCAATTCAATTTCAGATGGGTCAAATTGGTCAAATACTTCCATAATAGCTAATAAATACTCACAACTCTGTAAATATTTTCATGTATTTACACCAAAATAAAGTATAATTTTGCAAAATATGTCAATCTGAGGAAATATGAACAACCTGAAATGTTTTAAGTGTAATTTTAACAGTATTATCTGTTATTGAATGTTTTGTATATTTGTAGATCCACTGTGATCTGTAAGTTATAATGAACCTGTAAATGAGAAACTGAAGCAGAATATTGTTAAAACTCCACTGATTTTTCTTTTGACATTGACATTTTATTATTAAAGGATATAAATAAATGAAAAGAAATGAAAGAAAACATTGGTTTTGTCATTATTCACACACATAATGTCATTATTTTTTCACATCAAACCAGGAAAACTATTTGGAGTCATTATTTCTAGGTTCTTATTTGGGAGTTTGCTAATCCATCCCGTGGGTCAGACTGGAACCTTTGGTGGGCTGGTTTTGGACCCGGGCCACATGTTTGACACCTGTGATGGACGTGTTCATTAAAGCTCAGAGTTAATGCAAAGGTTTTTGTATCAAAATTGAAGAAAAGGGATTTTTCAGCAAAATATGTCAATAAATGAACATAAAACAAGTGTCTCCATCCAGTGTCATTTATCAAACTACATGGGTTTGACTTAAGTGTCCAGTGTCGACCTTCAAACGGCCAAACCACCACCAGAACCAGAACCATCTACTGAAGTTAAATGTTTAACACCTGCTCATCCAGTAATTCCACCAATACATGGAAATAACTGGTGTAAAATACAGTTTATCCTCTTTTCATGTTAATCAGATATGTGGAAGTTCATAGGCTCCGTAGTTCAGGTTTTTCTCTCATATTTTTACAATTTCATCACCTTTTTTTCTTTTTTTTTTAACTTTTTCTCCCATTTTTTTTTTTACATTTTCCCCACTATTTTCCCCTCAGATTTTAAATAGTTTTTTCACATTATTGTTTTCCCCACACTTTTTTTTTAAAATAACTTTTACACATTTTTCACCAACCTTTTTTTTTTAAGTTTTCACATAAAATTTTTAAAAAAATTTAAACATGAAATTTTTTTTAAACTTCATATTTTTTCCACTATTTTCCTTTTTTTTCATTTCCCCACAATTAGTTTTCCCCCCCACTGTCTCTAAAACCAATTTGAGTTTATTATTTTCAATTATTTATTTTTAATTTTTTTCACATTTTTACTCTGTCTCACCTATTTAGATTTCGATGACTGTTTAATCAAATCAAAATAATAATCAACACAATCGATTACAAACATCTTCACTATTTTTCCTCACATTTTTACAATATTTTCACATTTTGCTACATTTTCACCTTAAAACGTTTTTTAAAAAACGTTTTTTCCACATTTTCACCATTGTCCTCACTTATTAAACACAAATTTTAAACATAACATTTTTTTTAAAACTTAATTTTTTTTCACTATTTTCCCTTTCCTAAAAAAAAAAAAAAAAAAAAAATCCCAACAATTTCAGTTTTTTCCCCACTGTCTCTAAACCAATATTATTTATTTTACATTTTCACTATTTTCCCAAATTTTTTAAAATGAAAAAACTTTTAATTTTTTTTTTTTTCACATTTTACAATTTTTCACCTTTTTTCTCACTTTTTTAAATAAACATGACAATAAATGATGATAAAGCACTTAAGAACGATTAAATATCGAGAAACATTCATTTTGGGAGTGACACAAACGTTCCAGTGGATCCTTATGGGTTAAATTATATTATTTACTTTAAAATTTTTTCACATTTTTACTCTTTGTCTCACCTATTTAGATTTCGATGACGGTTTAATCCATTAAAATGAAAAACAATCAACTCATTAATCAATTACAAACATCACCAGTAGCTGCAGCTCTATAATAAACAATGATTCATCACCTCTGGAAAACACAAAAATAATAAACAGCGTTGGGTGTTTACGGGTTCACGCCACAGTCTGTATATGTATGAACCTGAACAGTGTGTGTGTTCCTGTCACACACTCGTCTCCTCCTCTTCCCAGAGTTCAAGGTCGCCGTGCGTCTATTTCCAGCTCGTCTCGGCTTTGATCCGTGTCGCAAAATGACAAGGTAACGCAACTCGGGGGGTCAGCTGTGTTACAGGAACACAGAACACAAATCGGGAAAGAGGAAATCAATCCCGGCTGACAGTGTCTTCGGGATACTCCGACCTGACTGGACCATGACAACTACACACAAACACACGCCGGCGACAGTGTATACACATGCGAGGAGGAGCACTTGAGCTCGCACTTACATGTACACAAACACACGCGCACAAATAAGCACTGGTCGTACACACAAACAGACTGAAACCAAATATAGCGCCGTGACACACCGACCTCTGTCAGCTCGGCTTCGTCCGACGCCTCATCAAGGTGCATCGGAAAGACAAGGTGTCCGCCCAAAACGCCATCACACGCTAACAGCTTCTGAAAAGTTCAGCGCAGACAATTTAACAGCCCAAAGACCTGATTAAAACCACTTAAAATACACACAACCGTCGCAGGCTTCTGTCACAGTCTGTCCCACACACTGAATATAATCAGTTACAAATATCAGCGATTGGTTTCAGACGTATGTTATTGATCCTTGACTGGGAAATTCAGTTTTTTTAATCAGCGGAATACAAACAAGGTGAGGTATGTTTATTTGTGCAACACTAGTCACACACAGGGTCAGATAAAGAGCAGAAAAAATAAAAAGGAAAAGATATTAAACTTGTATTAAAAAAAAAAAAACTGGAAAAAAGACATTAAAATCAGAGATAAAACTGGATTTTAACCCTTTCATGCATGAATTATGAGAACCTTAATATTTTTCCCCCCAGTGGTTTTTATTCCTCTTTTGGCAAGAAAAAAAACAAAACATGTTTATTTCTTCTTATAAAAAATTATAAAGGGTATTTTTATATTAGCGTATTTATCAAAAACTGTGTTACATTGTTATGTTATTGTTGTTACTGGTATTAAATTATTATTATTGTTAAAAGATAATAATTGTCATTATTTACGTAGCCTGGGTCAGATTAGTGCTGTTCAAACTGTCTAACAGATCAGATACAGGTCGCATATGGGCAAAAATCGGATTTGGGCTACATTTACAAGTCGGAAGAATTTCACTGATGACATTATTCATCAAGGACGTTACAATCATTTTAGTTCCGGTTCCACATACAGACCAATATGAGCTAAAGCAGGTCGGACCAGTCAAATCCTGTCATAATAGCTGATAAACAATGAAAAATTATCGAAAAACGCAAAAATGTTTGTGTAAAAAAAAAAAAAAAAAAAAAAAAGGAAAATTACACGAAAAAGATCAAATCTACAAACTATCCTTTCACAAAGACCATGAATAACCTGAGGTGTCTTCAGTGGAATTTTAACAATAGTCTGCCTGTTCCAAAATGTTTAGGTTTTTTTTTTTTTTTTGCATTTTTCGCATTAGCGGTCAAATTGAGTGTTTCCACCGTTTGTTGTCATTCACTATATTTGTAGTTTGTCGTATTCCATGTACAAATACTGTAAACTATGTGTCTGTCTGCTATTCTTCTACTGACTGTTGTTCAATACACGTCTTTAGCCATTAGCATTAGCTCTTATCGTTAGCCGTTAGCTTAGTTCCACAAACAGACCAACATGATCTAAACAAAGCAGGTTGGATCAGTTGAATACTGTCATAACAGCCAATAAATAATGAAGAATTATCAACAAACAAAATGTTTCTCTGTATAAAACAAAAAATGAAAATTACACAAAAATGTTTAAATTTACAAACTATCCTTTCACAAAGACGGTGAAGAACCTGAAATGTCCTCAGTGGAATTTTGCCTGTTACAAAATGTTTTGGTTTTTTTCTTGGTATTTTTCGCATTAGCCAATAACATGTGAGCGATCAAACTTTTAATGTGTTTCCACTGTTTGTCGTCATCATTATATTAGTTTGTCTGCTATTCTTCTACTGACTGTTGTTCAATACACATATCTTTAGCCGTTAGCATTAGCCATTAGCTTAGTTCTATTAAACTGTACGAGGTGTTCCATCCAATTTATTTAGAATTTTGGTTGTTTACATTTTCATTAAGTCATTTTACTTTATTCACACCTAAATAAAGACATTAATTTGGATTATTATTTATTTGTTATGTTGTTATTTTACTGTTTTGACATCACATTAATCTGAATATGGAACCTGAACTAAAATGACTTCGACATCCTGGTTTTTGCTCAAAATTTTACCTTTTTATTGGCTTCTGTTTATTTTACAAACTTCAGTCTAATGCTGCCACCTACTGACGGAAGTAATACAGAAAAATACTCTAGTTATGTTGTAATTTCTTGCTATTTAGCCATTATTTCATTTGTGTAAAATAAGAGCAGAACCCAGCACAAACAAATAAATATACTGATTCAAATGCAGTGTTCAGGTCCCCATCTTCCAAATCTTGGTATTTATTCCGTAAGGTGTATATGATAGAGTTGGGAATCGTATTTTTAAGGCGAATGTTAACAACGGTCTCAAGGAAAGAAAAACGTTAACCCCTTTATTATACAAGTAACAATATATTCTGTTGAACAGATCGAATTTTATCGATACAAACATTCAAAAACGGATGCGTTGTGATATCACTCTAAAGTTTTTAGTCACTCACAGCTTCTCTACAGGATCGTGCACGTTTGTTGGCGTATCGATTCGTATCGTATAATCTTCCCATCCTTAGTTTATAAATAAGACGTGCACTGCTGACAACAACTTAACTGTGGTGCCACTAACACTTAAACATCCAGAACTAGGGCTGTGCAATTAATCGAATTTTGATCACGATTTTGACTTTGTCAAACAATCTGAAAACTCATATAATCCAGTTGAAACGATTTATTTTCCATTTTTCTTTAAACAATTTCTGAGACGCATATGAGCAATACATTCCATTCCATTACAAAACAGCTGTGAAGTACGTATTTGTCGCCAAAATATATTTTCAATTTCAATATTTTGCACAAAGAATCAAAAACAGTGTTTTTCGAGAGAGAAATGCTGAATAAATGCATGTGAAACTCAAAATTAATTGTTTGAATAATCATGATTTCAATATTGACCAAAAATAATCATGATATTTATTTTTTCCATAACCGGGCAGCCCTATCCAGAACACACACTTTTACACTTTTTACGTACATTTGAACTCTAACTGTACATATCGTCACCCTCTTAAAATAATTACCCAAGTCACTTTGGCTTTAATTCTCATGTTCCATGTTTGACCGACCTTGTTTTTTTTTTTTTTTTTATGTCAGTCTGCATCTGTTGTCGCAGCTGTTTTGATCAAAATTGTAACTAAATATCATATAATCAACAAATGGTTCAGTGTTTTGCGTTTTCTGAAAAATCAGAAAAAATGACTTGGTCAGTTATTTTAAGAAGGCGTCGATATCATGTTTTAAACCGTTGTATTTTATAATGAGATTAAAAAGAAACTTAAGCGATGTGGTTTTTACAACCTGTCAACGAAACTTCAACCCAATTCAACTTGAAATGACGACGAAAAATAACTTCGAATGCAATGTATCAATGCATATAATAAAATGTACAGTTTAAATATGCTTTATAATCATTTTTTTTATCTTGTAAATATCCTATAATACCTGTAAATATACCTATGCACCTATGTATTTCTTTTATTTGTATGATAAACTTGGCTTTTTGTACATTTTAGTATTTCTTGTAGTTTTTTTTAATATTGTCAATATTTTTCAGTTTGCATTTTGGAATTGTCATAATATTTTTATAATCTCTGCACGTTAAGAGTTTTTTGCTGTGGCAACAGTGAAGATAATAAATATATAATACAGTTCTATTCTATATTACATGTACAGCTGCTATCATGTTGAAAGTACAATAATTTACTTTTTTTTTTTTAAAAGTTTTTTCTTCTCATTTTAATGTTGGTTTGGATTCAGATGCAGTTCCTCTGATAAACGTCGTATGTGGACGTTTCCAACTCTGAAATGACTGGATCTATATTTATGACACTTGACAGGAAAATTGACTCCGTTAATGTCTGTAAGTAATTATTTTACAGTGCATCCAGGTCAACAATTATCTAAATGGGTGTTCGGCTTCTGGGTTTGACTTTTCCTTGTATGGGCAGTTATGAAAAAAGGATGATATATATGACATTTATGGCAAAATGAAAGAGAAAGTCGCTAAATTAAATAAGAGTGTGAAAAAATGATGAAAAATCTCCCTAGACCTACTTTAAATGACTAGCAGGTGTCTAATATCTAGTCTAATGAAATATTTTACAGTATTTATTATACATTAGAACAAATTAAAACACATTTGAAGGTAGAATCAAACACAAAGTGAAAACTAAACCAAACACAGACAAATACTTAAACTAAAATCAGCCTGATTTTGACTGGATTTGTCATAAATTCTGCTTTATTCAGTCATGTCTGATGTGGTGCATTATTTAATTCAGTCTGAAATGGCAAAACACTTTCCTTATAACGAGGGTTGCAAAGGGGCAGGAAATTTCTGGTAAATTTCCGCAAACTTGCTGGTAACTTTCCGCGGGACATTAAGCTGGGGGAATTTTGGAAATATTCCAAATTGGAAACTTAATATAGGAATTATTGGGAATTTATGGGAATTAACTGGAAATTGGGGTATTTAAAACAAACTATCATATACAAACATAAATGTATTTTTTTTTTTGGTCACAAGCAAACATCCATGTAAAATACAATTAAAAAACATGACGTTTCAACAGATTTACTTGCATAGGACTTTAGTTTTAATTCTTGAACAATGAACAATCAACTATTTTAATGAACAAAAAAATATGTAAGTAATACCATTATAGATCAAATATGTTTAGCCCGTAATATTATTATTAAAAAAACAAACAAACTCATTTGACTTTATGTAATCTATTGGCTCTAAAGTGTGGTCTCCAGGGTTTAACCAATCATCTGTGCATGTGATGGAGTGCACAGTGCATGCAGGGGGCGTGGCCTCAGTAACCCTGCAGTAAACAGAGCTGTGTGCATGTGATTGAGGACTGGACTTGCATTAAATCTGGTTGTTTTAGCCAAGATTATGCAACAATATATTTTCCCAACTATATTTAAGTTCCCTGTTGAGGGCCAACCTTTCATTTTGTACATTTCTTTTTATTCCCATAAATTCCCATGGAAAGCTTCCAACTTTGAAAATTCCTGGAATTTTGCAACCCTACTTATAACACTTAAAAACTTCCAAAAACTAACACTACAGCTCATGAAACTATTTATGCGTTTGTGAAATCACATCAAACTAAGCTGAAAGTAACTGGAAGCTCCTCGTCATCTCTTCATTTTCATTGTCTCCATTTTATTTTTGCTTTTATCATCATATATTTGTGTACGCCTGACATGGATTCCTGTTTCTTTCTGTGTTTGAGGTTTTTGAGTTGATCAAACCAAAGTATCAAAAATAAATGGAACAGATTTGTATTGGTTTATGTGTCCGTTTTATGAACACAGCCCAATAACAGGATGTTCTGAGAGGAAAAACAAACAAAAAACGATAATTTAGATTTACCTGAAAATATAGCATTAGCTTTTGTCACTCAAATTAAGGTTGCATGCTGCTATACAACCTTCAGTCCAAACACTGTAAACATGTCAATAATCTGTATAAACACAAATGGAACTTCTATGAACAGCACATCTGTTTTTCCTGTTTCATTCCTGTGTCTTTAAGTCTTTGTTTTCTGTATTTTTGCTGCTGTAAACACTGCGATGTCTGCACGGAGAAATCAGTAAACTCCAATCATTCCGTATCGTATCTTATTATATGTGGAAGTATCTTAAACGATCTTATTTTATCTTTTTGTATTTTATTTAAACTATATTACCTGGTATTATATGCTAAATATCCAATCTTATTTTCTCTTGTCTTAAAGTAACTTAGCCGATCTTATATTAAAGTAACTTATCTTAAAGTATCTCATGTTATTCGTATCTTATTGTATTTCATATATTAAAGTGTCTTATCTAATTTGATCTTAAAGTAACTGACAGTACCTTATTTTGTTTTATCTGATCTCATCTGAACTTATCTTATTCCACCTTACCTTAAAGTATCTTAACTTATTCTGTCTTACCTTAAGGTATCTTATCTCAAAGTAGCTGATCTCATTCTATCTCATCTTAAAGTATTGTATTCAATCTTACCTTAAAGTATCTTATTCTATCTTATCTTAAAGTATCTTATTTTATTCTATCAAACCTTAAAGTATAATTATTCTACCTTGCCTTAAAGTACCATATTCTCTTACCTTAAAGTATCTTATCTTACTCTATCCAACCTTAAAGTATGTTATCTTATTCTATCTTACCTTCAAGTATCTTATTCTCTTACCTCACAATATCTTATTCTATCTTACCTTCAAGTATCTTATTCTCTTACCTCACAGTATCTTATTCTGTCTTACCTTAAAGTATCTTATTCTCTTACCTCACAGTATCTTATCTCATTCTTTTGTATCTTATTACATTTTAACAGACTACATCACTGTTTTTACATAAACTCTTCTACATACAGGTTACTTACAAACCAAAATCAGCTGAAACCAAGTAAAAACACAAATGCACATGATGTAAATGATTATTTTTAGTGCCACGTTACTGCAAAAATCTACATGACTTCTCTTTAAACTAAACCAGCACTTAAACAGCCTCAGTTCCAGAGTGCAGCCAGTAGAGGGCACAATAACACCAGGAAACAGCCGGATCCTCCTGAACCGGAGCTGAACATCCATGAGAAAACCTCCGACCAACAAACAGCACAATGACCTGATTAAACAAACTCATCTGGAATTCACTTTCATGTCCTCATTGGACTGGAAACTCCACCAAATTAAATGTGGACAAAAGTATGTGGACACGTTGCATTCAGGTGTTTGTTTTTTCCTACAAAACAATAATAATAATAATAAATTTTATAATATAGTTTAATTTGGGGATAAGTATTACATTGGTTAGTTTGGTTTAAATTATCTTTGGTTTTTACTTAATTTCTCTCAACATTATTTATTTATTTTTTAATAAATGACTGATTTTAAATGTTCTGCCTCTATGTTAATAAACTATGTGGACAAAAGTATTGGGACACATCGCGTCAACAGCTGTGTGTGCTGTTCATGATGATTTAAGATAAAAACATCAATATTTCCTTAAAGTTTAATGGGAGATGTTAAGAAAGTTGTGTATGTATATGTGTATAGGGGTTTTTTTGGGTTTTTTTGGTGGGGGTGGTGCTGTTGTCTTTTCTGTTTCAAGTTTTATTATGTGATGTGTGTTTTGGTTTGTTTGTACTCGTTAAGAGTATA
>JAQQZY010000013.1:11108902-11120351 GCA_030068375.1 Ostorhinchus rueppellii | reverse complement strand
CAGTTTATTGGATAGAAAAACTAGCATGTTAGAGTGATAGAGAAAACCACTGTGGTACCCCATGGTGTGGAAAACAAAGTTCACACAAAGAAAAGATCAATTATTGCACACCGTTATCGCATTAACAATATTTTTGCTATATATTGTGCAGCCCTAATGCAATGTATGATATTCATCCCGATCTGAAACTATATTTTTAACACTTGTGGTGATTGTTTTGTATACCAGACCCCTGTTACAAAAACACCTGACGTGTCCACATACTTTTGTCCACATAATGTACCACTGATTTACATGATCTGATCAAACTAAGGTTCGTGATTTTATTTTTTTAATATTATATAAATATAGTTCTGCTAGTTTTTGCTTTCCCTACAGTTTTTGGAGCATCATGCCATACCTACTGTGCATCTTTTTAACAGTATCTGTGTGTGTTGTGTCTCCAAATACTTGACATTGATTAGTTTTATAGATTTGCGTGTCTGATATCACCGTGTTGTTGTCGGCTCATTTTGTCCATGTCTACCGTGTGTTTTTCTCAGTCTTTTCTTCTTTTATTGCGACAACGGCCTCACAAAACGTCCTGTAATCGGACAATTGTTCCAAGGTTTTGTGTTGATTGGTTTAGTCTAAATGTTATCAGTGGATTCGATGTGTTTTCAGTGGCAGAAACAGTCGTGGACACAAGTGTTTACCTCATGCATTTGTGATATTTTACGTTAAGAATCACTCTTAAGTCATTGAACTATGACCACAGTGTTCCATTCTCCAATCACATCCTTCCGTCTGCACATGCTCAGTTGCATCAAGGTTAAAACTGGGTGTTTCAGCAAAATAATGAAACCCAAACAGGTCATGACATGTTGAAAGCGTTAATGAGTTAGTTTCGTTATTTTTTCCTTTTAACAATAAATATCTGTATGATGCAAGAAGATTTTTTTTCTGCAAGTTTTTTGATTTTTTGATTCTCTGTTCATTCAAAGATAATGTGATGAAGAGCTGAAAGATTTTTTATATAAACTATTTAAATTCATATTGATATTTTTGTTGAAGAAGGAATGAATGACAAAACTAAAACAAAGTATCACCCTGCTAAATCAAAAATGCTACATTTACAGGAAACCAACTACAAAAAAGACCTTTAAAGCGATAAATTACATATTTCTTCCAATGTTAGTGAAGGTAGAAACATTTTATTCATTTACCTGAAGCTTAAAATTTACTGATGGTGAAATATTTTTGGAATTAAGTCTTTCTTTAACATGTTCGTAACAAACGTAAAGCTGCGAGTCATGGAGATCTATGTTTAGGTCACAAAGTCATGAGCCACTAATCAAACAAATACATCCAATTTTAACAAGATTCTGTTTTTCAAATTTTTGCACATATTTTGTTCTTTCTACTGTTTAATTTGTTTAATTTTTGTTTTTTTATTTAGATATTCGTCACTTTTTGTTAAATACTTTGCTCTTGTTATTGTTCAATTTGTTCACATTTTTCCATTTTTTTTGTTTTTTTCCTGTTCATTTTGTTCTCGTTTCTCAATTTTTTTGCACGCTAAAATCCGTGTATAACCTGAACAAATAAACAACTTGAAATGTGTTAAGAGAAGCATAATTTGACCAATATTAATTATAGACCAATTCCTCTTTTAAACCAGTATTTTAAGTTGGTTTTTTTTATATTTTATTTTTGCATTTTAAATGTACATTTTACAAACAGAACAGACAAAAAATACTACCACCCCACCCCACCCCCCACTCACTCACAAAAAAAAAGCTCCATTTACTATAGTTTGTTATTTTGTACATAACATATAGTATCAGTTACTTTACAAGGTTATACCCACTTAGTTTAAGTAAGGCTGCCAAAAAAAATTGTATGACTTTCTTAGAGTGTATGTTATTTTTTCTAAAGGCACACAACTATTCACTTCTGTACACCATTTGCTCAAAGGCAGGGGGAATCAGACTTCCACGTAATAATACATTTTCTAGCCACTGCCAGAGCCATTTCAAGAAATTTTGTTTGGTATTTGTTTAATGGTTTCTCAATTTTCTGTATTTTAAGTTGTCATCTAAAATACTTCCACTATGGTTTAAGAAGGTTTTGTCATAAATCATTAAACAGGATTATAAACAGGATTTATAAAAGGCCAAAATTCCAGTCACAAAGTCAGAAGGCTTCAGAATGTTATGAATCTGTCATAAGCAAGGTATCAATATTACTGTTATTGCATTACACGCTCATTAAATTTGTTTTTACCAGTTAAAAAAAAATCTAAAAAAAAAACACAAAAATGAAGCATTTCTTGGAGGTTTAATGTTTGTTTTGTACAAAAGGAAAGAACCAAAACATTTCATGAATACAAAGAGCCAATGGCAGAGCAGATACTCAAAGCATTTTGTAAACTTAAGAAAAAACATTTTTTCAAAGAAATTATCAAGACAAAAAATAAATAAAACACTTGTCAAGTACGTCAACAATAACAAAACAAATTCAATTAGTTCTGCTCAAAAAGGAGTGGGTAGAAGAAAACTAATTAATGATAAAGTCACATCAATTCTAATGTGAATTATGCATTGGCTGTGGTTTTGAGCTGTTGTCGTTTCAGTTTCCTCAACCCTACTGCTGTCATTTGTTTCCATTGCGTGGTTACAAAACAGTGGCTTTTCTTATGTGTGTTTATAATTTCCAGGTGTTTGCGTGTAGCTGCACTGATGTGAACAGGCCTTCTCTGCACTGCCACAGCACTATTAGACACTGGATTAAAGCGACCACCAAATGGCATATGCTACGTAGCGCCACTTCCCTCCCCGCCCGGTGTGTCTGTGCGTTTGTGTACATGTGTGTACAAATCCCACGGCTGCGAACACACAGACGGGGAAGCACCTTGTGTCGATGAAAGCTGTGTCAGGTAATTTCACACTCTCACACGCGTGCAGTCATGTCAGCTTCCCCCGAGCTAACTCATTACCTGTTTCAAGCTTGCACGGGACGCACCTTCTGGAGACGGCTGGCGTTAAACAAGCTGTGCATGTGAAGCGGAGGGGGGTTGGGGGGGTGGCTGGTTGTTACTTGGAGCGGAGGTTTGTCATACAAAACTGTGGCGGTGAAAAGCGACAGTAATGCGGAGCGTGTGCAGAAACGCTTCATCCATATCTGGAGGCGCTTTTTAGGGTGAAAAAGCAGAAAAGATTCACTGTGACAGACCTGGGCATGCTCAAACCGAGGCTAACACGTGCAGGCAGCGCCACTCACCTTGTAGCGACGACCACCGCCATGGAAACAAGAGCAGGGTCGGGGGGGTCAAAGTTCATCTTCTCCGGACAAAACTGGGAAGCTTTCTCCTTGTGTTTTGCTCGGTGACATACGCCTCCCCCCTCTTTTCCAACACCATCACTACCCCTACAACCTTGCTGCCGCGCGGGAGCTGTCAAAGGGGGTGGGATTGGGGGTGGGGGGGTGGATTGGACCTGCCAGCATGCATCTGGCTGACAGGCGACTGGGAAGGTGCACTGCAAGCGCACGTCACAATCAATAACCCCCACTGAGAGCGATGGACTGGGGGGGTATGAGTGTGGAGACGGTCCCCTACTGCCAGCCTGCCCCCGCCACCTCTCGGTGTTTTTATTTTTATACAGTAGTGGGGGTTGAAAGGGGGAGCGGGGGGGTGGTGGCGGCAGTGACTTGTCACCTAAGAGCACACATTGGCTCCGGGTGTTTGGGATTTTGTTTTGAGAAAATACATATGTGCCGTGTGCAGGCGTGCGTGCATGCATGAAGAGCGAGTGGTGGAGGTGTGATACGTGATGTGATAAACTGGAGGTCAGCGTTGGGGGTGGGGGGTGGGCAAGAGGTGGGGGTAAACACAATAAAAGCAGGTAGAGGCGAGGAGGCGGCCTAGCTGTAGGTTTGAGCAGGTCTGTTAATAATGAAGCATTTAGACTCAAAAGTCCAACATTTAACCATCAGTTAATTCAAGGATTCAGTTTGAATGGATTGTTATCACCAATAGGAACACTGGAAGAAATATGCAACTTATCAACTTATTATTTTCATTAACCTTGAAGTTGACCCTTCAAGGTCACTCAAGGTCAAATGTCATGAACCCAAATCAATGTCCAAATATGGCTTCCGTTCGGTAGTCCCTGAAATATCACAAATAAACCTTGCACATAAAAATGTATCTAATGGAAAAACGACAATTTCGCCAAAACCCTCATTTTTCAATTAACAGTTTTTGTGTTGGCAAGAGGTGGTTTTTCTGGTGTTGCAAAATTGGTATATTATGCAAAACTGCAATGGAAAGACCTTTTTTTTTTTTTTCGCAAATAGAGTCATGTAAATAAAAAACCTGGATGTGAACAGACGTAACAAGTGAAAGGAATTTTAATAGAAACATGGTGCGATATACGAGGACACCAGGAAACTGAATAATTGTATAATTTAGTACGAGATAGTGGAGTAATATATAATAATAATAATAATAATAATAATAATAATAATAATAATAATAATAATGAATATATCTGTTAATCAATTTGATATTTATGTTCGTCATGTTTATGGAATGTCATCTCGCGATAATAAACAAATCATCGCATTTGTGATTTAATGGAAAAACCAACATTACGCACTTCTGTTTTTTTACATTTAGTAAATATCAGGAAAGTTTTGCGCATAAACCTAATGGAAAAGCGACTAGTGATCAACAGTAACTATAGTGATATATTTAACCATTTGTTATAAACCATCAAAATAAGGACCATTATCAGGAAAGGCAGAGTTGTAATTAGTCAAAAATGCTTAAAAATGCAAAAATCTACATTTCTCAAAACTGTGAACAACCTTTGTAAACATTGTTCAAATGAAGATATAACAATGATATATATAAATATATAACAGCTGAAATAAATCCAAGCCTGTAGTTTCAGAGAAGATGATGATCAAAATCTAAACACTGGTGACCTTGAGTTTGACCCTTTCAGGTGGTCATGACTTTTGATTAAAGGTCAAAGGTTATGGAACCAAATCAAAGTCCATACATGACTTCTATTAGTGCTCAATAAATAGTAACTACATTGATATCTGTAACCATTTATATGTTATAAGTTGTTAAAATATGGCCCATTAGAAGTACAGGAACATTTTTTACATTTCAAAAATTTGTCCAAAATTACAGTATTTAAATTTCTCTAAACTGTGAATAAACCTTGTAGACATTGCCCCAAGGACACTACATATAGAATCTGAAGTGAATCCGACTGGTAGTTTTGGAGAAAAAGATAGTCGAAATCTAGAAATTGGTGACCTTGAGTTTGACCCTTTCAGGTCACTCAAGGTCAAAGGTCATGGTACCAAAAGAAAGTACATGTGTGACTTCCTATCAGTGCTCAACATGAACTATATTAATATCTGTAACTATTTCCACGTTATAGACCATCAAGAATTGGACCATTAAAAGCAAACAACAAATTTTTTTGTATTTCAAAAATTTGTCAAAAATTCCAAAATTTCTCAAAACAGAATAAACTTTTTTGGACATTGTCCCAAGGGAGTGAATGAATCAGACCGTGAGTTTTGTTGAAGGTATTTCAAAAAATTGTGAATAAAGATGACAAAGATGATGATGATAATACTGGACACAAAATCATATCGTAGTAGCTTTGCATCCAGTGAACTAAAAAAAACACTTGTGTATTAACAGTAATGACTAAACTCAACACAATATCATTCCACTGTCACATATAACGCACTGTTTGACTGAGGGGCCCTGGTTCACAACACATTACATGTATTACTGGGGGGGTACTGTGGAGTAAAAGTCTTCCACAGAAAGGTGGACTGGAGAGTAATAACCAGCATGTTTTGGGACAAACGCGAAAATACTAAATGGATCATAAGTAATAATCGCCCCAGGGTTGCAGACAATAAGCCCTCCTCCCCCCTCGGTATCTCCATCCATTCGTCTTGGAAAAGGAAATTACTAAATCCAATACAGTTCGATAAAAATCTGGCCTGTCTGGATCGGCTGCTGGAGGATAATGCAGCCTGATAAAGGCGCTCGCTTCCGGCCACACGCCATCCGTCATCCGGGGGTTGTTCCCCTGGTCAAGCTGTCTGCTGTTCCAACAGATGACTGCAGCCGTACAATCCACCACTGAGGTTCCACTGCGCCGCCTCCACTGGACAAACCGGACCAACTCTGTACCTACTCTTCTCAAGGCTTTGTCCTGGTCTGCATCACCATAACGACCGACGCTACTACAAGGTTTTACGAACTTCCTGACCTTCAGCGTCATGATCTCATTTCAGAGACTATTCTGGGTTTTTTTTTTAGAATTCAAGTTTTTATTGGTACATGACAATCATACAGTGTTGCTTAATGTTAACAAACAGGGCTTTTATCCATGAATGATAAGTATTCAAAAGGCTATAAGGTGTGGAAGTGTTTAGAAATGCTAAGTGCTAAGAAATAAAAATAGATAGGTGGAATAGTTTAGTTGTTTCACATTTTAATATCACCCTGGGTGCAATTGGCAGCAAATTGTGGTTCATGTTTGGAATTCTGCAAAGTTTCCGTTGCTTAAATTGGTTTTATTTCGTACGTTATAGAGTGATTAATCCCTCAATGCTTTAATTCATGTAAAAGTATAGTAAAAAAATAAACTGTTTCAAGTGGCAGCGGGTGAATAATACTATTTACAGAACTGCTTGAACGCAAAAACAGATTTGACCCCTTAACACACTGGATAAAATATTTTTTTAAAATGAACCCCATAGGTGTCAAAACGTGCTCTATAGTGCCACGTAGGTAAACACAAAAAAAGAAAAAAAACAAAACTGAAATGGTCCTAGCAGACATAAATGTTGTAGAGACATGAAATTAAAGTAAAAAGTTTTGTTCATCTGCAGTGTTGAAATCAGGTCAACTGGACGTAGAATTTTCTTGAATTTCAAGACAGTTGACCTGATTTCTACACTGCGGATGAACAATGACCTGGATGAATGAGAACCTTCACTGACATCAAAAGTTTTGTGTTCTTGAGCCTGACAAAGCATACACTGACACCCATGAGCTAACTCCAACAGGGAGTTCGCAACTTACCTTTCAAAGTAAAACATCCAAATGAAACTAGTTTTTCTTGGTAATTTTCAGTGGTTAATTATTTCTTGGCCCAATTGTATTTCGCTCATTTTTAATTATTATTTTTCTGAGACAAACCGAATTGGAATTTGACCCCTTAAACATGCTCAAAAACTCACCAAATTTGGCACTTATGTCAGATCTGGTGAAAAATTTGATATAATGTAAAAAAAAAAAAATTAATCCCTTAGGTGCCAAAATGGGCTCTGTAGCGCCCCCTACATATACAAAAACAGCCCCTTTTTTTTTTTACTTAACCCTTTTAAGACTAACACTACAACAGACCGGTTTGTTTGCAATCAAAGTGTCAGAAAATGTCATTCTCTGCCAATTCTTTTGCACCTTCGTTTTCAGGAAGAACTTAACTTTCAATATCTGTCCATTAATTATCATTACAAATAATAAATTCTTATAACAGTGTGTTTTAGTTAAAAGGAAAAAAAAAACTGACTTGAAGTTTTTAGTATATTTATTAACAGAAACAACTGTAAACTTTTAGAGATTTCAGAAATAAACTTTCTACTATTTTACATCTACTCAAACATGTTTTTAGGTGTGGAACGTTCCGTATCCATATTACAGCTTCATATTTTTTGTCATTTCTAGACATTTTTCACCCCGTGTGAAGTTTGCGTTTGTATTTGTAATACAGTCCCAAAGTGGTAAATAGTGTCAGAAAGCTCAGGATCTCAGCTTTCCGATGCCATTTGGATTTTGTGGATAGCGCAAATAGTTGAGGAGTGAAAGTATATTGAACACTGCAACTTATTTGGTTCTTACCACAAAAAAAAAAAAAGATTTACAAGTGTTATTTTAAGAGGTAATTTTTTGTTTGAAGTTTTCACATGTCGCAGACATGCTTATTTCTAGATTTAACTCTTCACCTTAATTCAAGAACTCTTGTCAAGTGTAATTATTGAGTTGCGCGGACAGATATTTCACTTGTTTTGAGTACCTTTTTTCCTCAGATTTACTGTTTTATCTTGTTTTTAGTCGCCCCTTTTTTGTAGTCAATGCTGTAAAGTGTAAAATGAAGCGCAGGTGAGATTGTTAAAGGGTTAACATCATTTGAAGGAACTCACCCCGATAAAACCAATACGTTAGAAGAAATTCCACGTATTTGGGGCTCCAAACAGATTCACCTGCAAATATAAAGTCCAGGGTCACTACTAGATGGATGGATGGGACACAACAGATGCGGATTTTAAGGTTTTTTTTTTTATGTTTTATAGGTCCTTTCTCAGGTCCGTAGACGACTTACTGTGGATAGCGCGAACTGTTCAGGAGTTACAGTAATTTGAATAATGTAAAGTGTGAAATGAAGCGTCATTAAAGGGTTAATGACTCAATGGAAACACTAATAAGGCCTAGGAAAAAAAATGTGTTACCGGTGCCCGACCGACCCTAGCCTTTTTTTGGGTCGGCCGCCAAGGAGAAACATAGCTCGGTGGTTGTAGCCCAGCTGGTGGTGACGTTGTCCGGGTAGCAGTGATTGTAACCTGGATAGCTGTACTGTTGTAGACTGGCTAGCGGTTGTTGTAGCCCAGCTGACGGTATTGCTGTCCCGGCTAGCGGTGATAATGACGGGTTTGTGGTGGTTGTAGCTTGGCTAGCAAGATTAGCTAGACAGCTCGATATTGAACATTGAACTGCTCTTATCTGTAATTCTATGGTTCAGTAAGGAGATATTACTGGTATTCTGTTAAGGTTAACCATTAAGTTTGTCCTCAAAGAACAGAGAAAAATAAAGTATGGTGTTGAAAATACCAGTGTACTGATGCATTTCAGTGTTATAGTAAGTGTATCTGTTGAATCACTTCGGCTAAAATCTTACATTAAAAAAAAAGTTAATTCCTACCAAGCAACCCTAATTTTTTCAGGACCTTAATTAGAAACAACATTTTTTTTCCCTAGGTCCAACACACCGAAATCCAAGACTGATAAAAAAAAAAAAATAATAATAATAATAATCACCCATTCCACTGTAAAACTGTCTTTTTAACTCTTCTACCTCATCTACCTTTCCGTCACTACATCATTTTTGTCTTTCTTCCAACTGACACGGCTTCATTGAGATAAAAACTCATCCGTGTCATGTGTTGGCGGTGTTTTTTGAGCCGACGCTGTCCATAAACGGAACGGAAACTCAAACCAGCGACGGTCTCCAGGTTCCAGTGAAAGTCAAAACCGCTCCCGGCGTGTTTTTATGTGTGATTATAGGTCAGTGTGTTTGAGGTGTGTGTGTTTAAGGCGAGGATGGGGGGTGGTAGCGCTGATCAATTGTCTTTGCACTTACAGTCAACAGCCTGAGCCGCGGCTAACACGCTGCGAGATCCGTTACGATTCCTTCCCAGAAAAAGGGGAGAAGAAGAAGACGCGAGCAGCCGCCGAGACGAGGAATTCCTGGCACACGCACGCAACGGCAGCCGTAAACAGATATAACAAGTTCCCTCCATCGTAAGACGAGAGAATGTCAATGGGGCCTGACACTGAGACACCCGACCGCCGATCAATCGATAGCTGACATTACACCTCTGAACGTCAAGCCCCTTCAGTCGCTTGTATTAAAGTTTTGCATTACCAATGAGGTCCTGCTGCTGCTGCTGCTGGGTTTTTCCTCCCCCTCTTCTTCTTCTCCCCTGATAATTCATGTTTACCAGCACTGCTTATATTTTGAAGGGTGATTATCCAGTCACATCAAAACCTTAATGAACCTCATTTCACTACCAGCAAGCTGTATTAGGGTTTTTTTCCTCCCCTGCAAATGAAATGCAATTTTTAAAAGAATTCCAAACCACAGCTGATTAAAGTGATTTTATTGGTGCGTTAAAGGCACAAAGGGACTATTTCTTCAGTGCGTCGCCCCTGTTCTATGAGACGGAGATGGTCGGTCATGGCTTTTGGACATGTCGCATGGTATTTAAGTCGACAGTGGCCTCCTCCCTGAGGTTTTCTAAGCGCTGACAGATTTTCCGTACTGGCCAAATTAACCGGCTTTGATACCTCGCTCGTCTCTTTCTAAAGCCAATCAGGACATGTTTACATGAAGTTTTAAGTCCGTCTATGTGTGTGTTTGAGTGGGTGTTTCTGTTTTTTTTTATCCATGTGAGGCTTCTGATGTGACGTGGCCCCGTACACGGCCAGAACAAGGCAGAGGGTGGGGGTTTGTGTGGGGGGTACATGCTCGACAAGCTCACGCGCCGCTTTTAATGAAGCGCAGAGCAATTATCAAAGTCGTCTGCTATTGATGTTTGCTCTCGTGCGAGGTCATTCAGCCAATCGTGGGGTTTTTTTTACTTTTTTTTTTTTTTTAGCTCTGGTTCATTATGAGGCCCTGAGACTATGAAACTGTACAGATCAGGGTGGTCCTGCACTCGTTTGGCAAAAGTTCACACATTCTTTAATCCACGAGAAGTACAAATACATGTGTATAAAAGTACAAATACTGATTCAACTTTTTTTTTTTTTTTTTTTTTTTTACAAGTGAAAACTGCAATGCCTTTTATATACGTCCATATATATGCTATGTAGACGAAAGTATTGGGACACATCATAGCGACAGCTGTTCATGATTTGAGATAAAAACATCAATATTTCCTTGAAGTTTGTGAGGTTAGCTGCGGTTGAAGATTATGTTTTACAGCCAGAGCATGAAAAATATTTTTGAATTTTTAATAGAATCGTGACCCCATTTTAACATCGCAAATTTCTGACGATCCCAGACATTCAAAACAGACTTTTGCTTTACTAAATCTAATGTTTTTTTGATCGCATAGTTTTAATTTGTTGTTGTTTTTAATTGTACAGATTCTATCTTTGTTATTGTTTGTCTATTTTCCTGTACCACACTTTGTTCCATTGTGGCTGTTTTAAAGTGCTTTACAAATAAAGCTGGATTGGATTGGATGTACTAGTTTGCTAATAAACATTAATTTCGACAACATTTAGGCTATATAATGTTTATTATTATAGACGGAGGCAGAAATGCCAGGTTCAGATTACTGCATAACGTGAGAATTTTATTTTCTTTGGTTAGTCCAGCTTGGATTTACAAGGATGAAGACTAATACTGAACAAACTAGAACTGAAACTATCAATTATGAAAGAGCTGCAGCATCTGAAACAGTACCAAGGTTTTTTCTGAACCGGGAAATAAGGGCGCAGCGCCACGATACCTACGGGCGTGCGCCCCTATACACGTGTCCATTCTAAAATATTTTTACCGATTAAACATCAAGTCACATCATGGCACAATTTCTCCACTGCTTTTAAGTTAACCATTTCTGACTGCCCTCTGGT
>JAQQZY010000013.1:11087785-11108802 GCA_030068375.1 Ostorhinchus rueppellii | reverse complement strand
ATATTTCCCCACCTGTGATTTTTTTTTTTTTTTTGCTTTATTGCCCATACCATGTGGATTCAGCCCACATGTTTGAGGGTTGAGGGAGCTCTTTCAACTGCAGTGTTGCAAGCTAGCTCTGGTAGCAATTAGCACAACAACTTTCACTGATGTTAGTAATACTGTTAAAATTGCACTTATTTCTCATTTGTTTTTAAGGTTATTTACATATTTTTTGTTTGGATAATTTGTAAATATAAATATGTTCAGAATCTCATGTTTTTATTGCAATAAAACAGAGAAAAACTTGGAATTTTCATTATTTACAGGTTATTTTGTATAAACTATAAACTAAGGTGTAATATTGATAAAATTGCACTTATTTTTCTTAAGAATTTGCAGGTTATTAAAATTTGTTCATGTTACATTCAAGTGCAATTCGTAGATGTGAACATTTTCATTATAGAATTGAACTTTTTTCACTCAAAAACATAGAAAAAACTTTAGAGCTGACATTTATAAGTACTTATCCTATTATTTATATTATTTTACTGGTTTGGCCCACTTTATGTCATATTAGGCTGAATGTGGAACGGAACTAACATGAGTCCGACAACCCTGCTCGAGAGCCTCTGAACATCCACATGGGTCACATCTGATGACCATGAAAAGACGACAAACTGTATTTTACACCAATTATTTACATGGTTTGATAGAATCAGTGGATCAACAGGTATTAAACAGTTTCAGTAGATGCTTTTGGTCGATGGTGGTGGTTGTTTGGGTCTTTACGGGTTACAAACAAAATTCAAGTATGCATAAGCATAAAGACTGGATTAATAAAGATTTCCTTTCCGAATATAAAACTATATTCTGACATTATTGGTTTTATCCCTGACCCTTTGTTTGAAAAGAAACGCCTGAATTCAACGTGTCCACATATTTTTGTCAGTTTATATTTCGGATATTTTGAAGTAGACATTATACATGCTTTAAATCCAGTAGCATAGTTTATTGTCAATATTATCATGATTATAATTATTACGTAATACATCGTCACTGTCGGGCGGAAACCTCACAAGTCCATTTTTGGTCTTTTTTTGGTCATAAAACTTTTCTATCGGTCAGTCTTCACATTGGTCTTACAGTTTTAGAAAACAAAATCAGTAGTAAAAAAAAATAAATAAATACATTTAAAAAATCAGTGATAAGTGTTGAAACTGGCTTGTGACTATATGCACTAATGTGTTCACAGGGTTCTCCCCAGAAATTTATAGTATCCCGACGTCATTTTTCTGGCCCTCCTCCTTGGCTACATGGACCGTGGTCGCCGCCAAGGACGCAACAAAAAATGCAGAGATCGTTCTCTGATCATCAGGCTTTGTATAACGCTTGCGTTTGGTTATGGTGCATGTCATCTGGATGTAAATAGGAAGTGATTTTACATGCGGTCAGATCCCGACCAATAAGAGTGCTCGATTTAATGC
Organism: Ostorhinchus rueppellii; assembly: GCA_030068375.1. Classification (NCBI taxonomy): domain Eukaryota; kingdom Metazoa; phylum Chordata; class Actinopteri; order Kurtiformes; family Apogonidae; genus Ostorhinchus; species Ostorhinchus rueppellii. The sequence continues at coordinate 11,107,336 of JAQQZY010000013.1, read as the reverse complement.
ATTACATCCTATCCGATCAATGGGAAGAAAGCCTTGCGCTAAAACCTCGCGCGAGATGCAACTCTGTGAGATTTCAAAGGAAAAACACGGTGCTAGAAAACAGAGCGCGTGCCTGCAAACCCGACAGATTTCAGTAGATTTTAGCTAAATTATCGGGGGAAAATAGACAAAAAATGGCCTAAATTTGAAAATGAGTATAGCAGTGTTGAGTTAGCAGTATACTGGTGCAGTGCCGTAGTTCCATCGTCTGGGGAGAATCCCGGTTCATATAATGCACTATTGTCATACTTACACTTCCATTTTGTTTAATGCTACTTTCAAACCATTCATAGTTTAAAAAAAAAAATCTTTTTATTCAAGTTGTTTTGTTTTTTAAATACACACTTATTCTAAAACAAGTGAACTTCCTTGTTAGTGTGCACAAAAATGGCCAATAAAGCTGACTCTACACCTTCATACCTCCTTATAACCTACCTGTTACCTAATTATATCCTGCCCACAGAGGTCCTTCCTAATCACTAAAAGCGCATAATCTGTACACTGCAGTAATGACAAAAAATATTCATAGTTAGTGTGCACAGTTTTTTTTGTATCTTTAAAAAAATCAAAAGCATTTAATCAACTTGAGCTGCAAACAATCCCAAATACTCAAGAACTGTTGTGTTTTTTAGCCCTTTAAATGCCACATTTATAATGTAAACAAAACATATTTTGATGCAAAAAAACCCAAAATTTTTTTTAATATACAACATAAAAGTTGGATTACTTTGATTAACAGCAACATTGATTTTTTTTTTGTTAAATGAGAAAATGTGTTGATGTGCATTTTGTACTCACTTCAGAGATGAGCACTAGTGAAGTCATTTTATAATATTTACAATGTGCTGATTTTAGTGGTTGGGTCAGAATTCTACAAATCATGCAAAAATTAAAAAGTTTTCAATTCTAACCTGATACAAATGGTGAAAAATAATATGACCTTTAATAACTTGAAGTGTAAAGTGTGCATTACATGCTCACCTGGACACTGGAGAGTTAACTACGGCTAAGTTTATATTATTGGAAATGACAGGAAACATAATGAATATCCTCATAACAGCTATAATAATGTAAATGTGTGTGTATAAGTGTGTACGCCTGGTTTGTACTAGAGCAGACTGATCAGATTGCATTGTTTCTAACCGTGTGCGTGTGTGTGTGTTTTCGCTCCCACACACAATCATCCCTTTGGAAATGTTTAAAAGTGCAGATGTAAAGGAACGCAGAAAAAAAAACCCCAACGCAGTGAAACGGTGAAATCCATCTCCGATACGAGGCCGCTTCAGTGCATGTGTGCGGACTGACCGAGGCAATAAAAGTGTGACTCAGTCTGGTGAAATATGCGGCGGTGGCGGCGGCGCTGCGGTCGGCTGCTCGCCTTCCAAACACATCAGTCCGTATTGTTACAGTGCTCTGTTTACCTTCGGGCCCTGACGCTCTTCATTTTTGCATCGCCACCTGTCACCGAGCTCTCATTTATAACACGAGCGGGTTCCTTGCCCTTCCAAACAATGCCAGAACTGTGAAACTTTCTGTTATATTTATACCAAAAAGAAATATAAATATTTGAACTAGCGTTTAATGGGGGGTTTTGTGCATTCCATCATATCGTACACAACCTCAATTGTTACCTTGGACGAATCGCCGGCTTCTATTTACTTTGGGGTCTGTGTGAGTGATATCCGCATCGATGCTGTTTGCCATATTAGTGAGCTAAGACCTGAGGCGCTCCAGCTGAACTATTGCGGCTGTGTACACAGTTTAGATGAAAATCCTGTTTATATTGCAAAAGAGGTGTATTTTGTAAGTCCTCATCCTGCTGTGTATTTAATTGTGAAATATTTCCTGCTGCCCCGAAGTGGCCAGGCCGATATGTCCCAAATGCCTAATATATCCCACAATGCACCTTCCGTTGGGGTGCATTGTACCACTTTCAAATAAGGACTTCTTGCTAAAGGACAGAAAAGATGACTTTACTTCTTTTATTTTTCACATTTACTTGCATTTGTACATCAGTATCAATCAAAATGCACCATTTTTATAGACGTTCATAAATATAAACACTGTTAAACTCGTGTGTATTCATATTTTGTCTGTTATTATTGGATTCTAATGTGGATCTTACTTTTTGGAGAATTTTACATTCGATTTTCTTCTTTTACTTCTTAGTTTTTATAATTCTATATTTACTTACACACTGTTTTTTTATTCTTTTTTTGTAATGACTGGAGTAACAACAAAACAAAACATAAAAACATAAAGTTTGTGGGGTTTTTTTGTTTTGTTTTGTTACCTTTTTTCCCCATTTCATCAACTTGAGCCATAAACAAAAATACCAGATCCTCACTGTCATGTTTTTAACTCTTTAAATGCCATGTTCGTAATGTAAACAAACCATATTTTTTGACATAAAATAACAAGAAATGTTCATTACACATACAATGACAATAAAGGCTATTCTATTAATTAACCAAAAAAAGAAACATACAGTTTGTTGTATACTTTTTTGCTTTGTTTCTTCCTATTTCATCAACTTGAGCCATAAACAAATACACCAAATCCTCACTAATTGTCATGTTTTTAACCCTTTAAATACCACATTCGTAATGTAAACAAACCATTTTTTTTTTAAACATAAAAAAAACAAGAAATATTCATTACACATAGAATGACAATAAAGGCTATTCTATTATATAATTTTGCAGATTTATCAGATTTGACACGCCCCAGTGTTGGTGAATACTAGTACTTTTGGTATCGTACACTTTCCATCAATCAGGCATAAATGACATTTACTCTATAAAAGGTCCAGATTATGTCTATTACTGTCTGAGTACGGACAACAGGAGAGAATGATATCAACTTTCAACGTGTTCCCATTATACGACAGCAGGTATTATTGGATATATTTGTAAAACAACCGTCACTCAAGTTACAAGCAGTGTTATGTAGTGAAGTAATAATACTTTACGACTGTACTCAAGTACATTTTGAGAGAATTTGCACTTGACCAAGTAGTACTTCTATCACATTTCCCTACTCAGTTGTATAGTTCTCGTCCTGGCAGTACTGCGCTACTGGAGTAATGTATGTATCAATGGTATCATTCCAAAAAAATAAATTAACCCTTTAAATACAGACCTATTTGTTCGGCCTCTGCTTGAACTTTGCATAACTATAATAAAAACTGTATATGTCTGCAACCACAAGGTATATTGGAATAACTCTGGTGTCATAATAAAGGAAACACTTGTGAGATTTGTTCAGATGTGTAAATATCTGTACATATGCTACTGGTTTAGAGGAAATGAAGATGGCACACAGCACTAATGACACATTTTCAGGTTCTGTGGACTGTCTGCTTTGTTTGGGGGCTTGTTCATGTCTTCTGCAAAAAGCATCACAGTCGTAGAACCAGGCATGTGGCGAGTAGTTTGACAAGGTCGCACTCTATGGATTTCGACATTTGCTAATTCATTTAGTTGGTGTTTGTTTAATATTTTATTCTGCTGTTGTCTTAGTATTACGCTGTGTTTCGACTCGACCTTTTTGTGTTTCCATTACGTCAAAGAACCTGGAATCTACTACCTGGTACTACAGTTTTAGTACTTGCTCGCCCCGGAGTTCAAAGATGGATGAAGAGGTACTAAAATGTAACATGTAAACCCTGCAGACCACTGATAGGTCACCTCTTCTGGCATCGTTCATACACCCAGAGACTGTGGAAGGACTTCAGCACATTTATTATTAACCATGTGTGTAGAGACTTTGTCATATACTGGAAAGATGTGTTGTTTTGGTTTTATAAATATCCCAAAAAGAAGAAACATTTTTTTATTATAATTTTTAATTTTACTTGCCAAGTTTTTTTTATTCACAAATGTAAATTTCCTAAATCAAAACCAAATTTTATTTACTTTCTAAAAAGAGGTTGAATATCATTTAAAGCTTTTTACAAAAATCTGAAAAACCAAAAGGCTATAAAAACTATTAACATGTGTTGATTAAAATATTTTGATTTTATAACCATTCCCCCAGTTAATTTGTTATTGCATTTATTGTTCAGCACAGACTTGTTTAATTTGTTGTGTGATTGTAGTCTGTTCTTAATAAAGTTCTTTAAAAAAAAAAAAAGTCATCTTTCCATCACCAATGCATGACCTGCCCTTTAACAAAAAAAAAAAAAAAAACAGATTAAGAAATTTACAGTAAATATAGCCCAAAACTATTGGATGTCCCCCAAAAAATTACAATCAGACTTTCTGCAGTAATAACTTGAAAAATAGTCAAAATACAATTTCAGTGCATGAAACTATAACTTAAAACTCCATTCAGTGTGCTTCAGTGGTCACAGAAGTCTGCATCTGTGGAAAGCACATCAGAAGCCACTTCCGTCTAAGTTTTCTAAGGAGACACTGTCCATTGTGTTCATGCTTTACAAATATGAAGTTGTTCATTGTGTTCTCGCACAAAAATATCTCATTTGAAGTGGCTGTTTGTTTCTTTTCATTTTCAACTAATGAAATGAGTGACATCAAAAAGGAAGGAGATTTCTGAGTTTTGCAAACGTTGGTAAAGTGAAAGGCCTGTCAACAGATGTTCGCTTCTTAGGGAACAAACGCAAAATGCTAACAGAGATCAATGCATCTTTCGACAACTAAACCTCACACGAGCACACGCCGTTGAAATGTTATGCAGATAATTTGAATTCATTTGTTAGTTGTCCTGTCAGCTGTGAACAAAATATGGCCACTCATCTGGATGCCAAGAGCGTCCAAGTGCCAAAGTGTCGAGTCAGTACCACGTAGCGTTAGACTACTGCCACGTTTCCGCTACATGGAACCGGCTCGACTCGACTTGGGTACCAGGTACTATTCCTGAAGACCAATTCCATGACAGGACACTGCAGAAGTAGAGTAGCTGGTCGTCATGGCAATGTGGCACCTAACTTCAGCGACATCATCTACAAAGCCACACAGCTGGTAGTAAAAACAAAGAGGAGAATTTTTTTGTCGGCCACCAAGGACAGAAGTATCTGAACCCATCATATTGTTTTGCCGACTGATGAACCTACCGCTATATTTACTGTAACCCTCCGAATCTTGTTTTCTTCATTTTTTAAATGGCGGCTTGCTCATTGGTAACACAATGATGCAGAGACAACTTGGCCAATCAGTGGTCTGCAGTGCACATTTTTGTGTCGGTTCCCCCATTTCGGAACCTCGACGGAGGTGATACCAAAAAACTAGCACCAGGCAGAGTCCTGCACAGGTTTGGGTCCTGGTGGGTGAACCACAAATTTTAATGAAACAGGTCAAACATTTTGTGCTTTGTCGGATACGGGGTCGGGTCGGACGCAGGAGAGCGCGGGTCTAATTTGCGGTTTACATTAGGCTACAAAACATCATGTGCAACAAACTCTGTGTTAAGCAACGTTTTCATTTGGCTCCACCTTCAACTGCAGTTGCACACATCACTGTGGTCCGGTTGTCATGGCAATAAACGCTTGTATTTAATTTTTTTTGTATCTGACTGATTTTCATTCCAGTTCAGGTTGGATATCGGGTTTATCTATAGCGGGTTGGTTTGGGTGCAGAATTTTATTTTAATTCTGTCAGAAAACGGGTCAGATGCAGGTTTATGACGGGTACGGGCGGTTGCGGTTTGTTAAAATTAGAACCGTGCAGGACTCTGGCACCAGGTATCAGATTCCACATCCTGTTTTTCGCAACGGAAAGGCAAAAAAGCAGAGTCGATACCATGTAGTGGAAACACCATATGAATTTAATGTAATTGCTTGTGTTTCTACGCCTTTGTAAGTCACTTTGCTTTATAAATCTACCTGTATGTTTACTCAAGTGGGACCTTCCAGTATTTATAGACAACACTGGTTAGCAGGAAGTTGATGTGACGCTAAAACCTTTCATGAAACCCTGCTGAAGCTTCCAGGTTCGACCCTGACTGCAGTACTTGTACACCTCCCACAGTGTTTTTCTTTTTTTTCTTTTTTTTTACACCGGCGTACATGGACTTCCATCACCTCTGTCGACTGCTGACTGGTACCACATGTTATGTTGTAGACACCCCCGAAAGGCGCTCCGACTTACAGAAAGTGTTTATCTCATTAGCACCAAACAATAGCAGGAAATTGCCTGTAAAGCCGCCATTTTCAGACGCTTCAAGTTGTCTCATCACCGAGCGACTTCTTTCTTCTCCGTTTAAGAAGCCTGAACGGTGCCACAAAAGAGAAAATCGTCCAGATCTCCTCGGCTGCTCAGACGAACGCAGAAGAACATGAAAAGCAATCTTCAAAAGCTATCTTTATCCCTCGGCGGTTTGAAGTGCTGAAATTAAAGTTGCATATGGATGCCATCGAGACGCGAGCCACTCGGGGAGATTAACGACAACACGAGGCATCTGTGCATTCCTAAAGCATGTGTGTCCTACAGCTGACAGCAACGAGACGAGGGCCACGCACCCACGCTCAGATCACGCCGTGATAATTGGAAATTGCCTCTTTTCAAAGTTCTCTAAGTCCAGACTGGGTTACAGTAGAGTCGGAGCAGCGGCCTCATATGGTCAACATTACATGGAAAATCTGTGAATTATCCCGCCAATCAGAATCAGAAACTGGCCCCGCTGAACAAAGCGACGTTTAAGAATCAGCCCGATAACAGCCTCTGCAAAGACACGTCGACGTGTGAAGCACTTTAGAAGTTGTATTTTAGGAATAAATCATACTGCTTTAACCCTGTAATGCATCCTTTGATTCGTTTATCTCCACATGTGGCAAAAATACACTTTCTTTTTTACACTGCAGCTGGATTTTGCGACACTATCTTCAAATCAAAATGACCAAAGTGCAGATGGATTCACCAAGGTTTCATGGTTCGATGTGCGATTGTTCCATCCTTTTACACATGAGGCCAATCCTGCCCATTTTACATTAAATTGCACATATATACATATTTTCATTTAATATAAGCCTGTATTTTTTTTTGTTTATTAGTCGACTAACAAACTGAAGCCATCTGTAGTTTTGTTGCACCGGTGTAATAACAATAAATCCTTGTCTATTCTTTTTTTGTTTTATTTATTCTCTCCTACTGTATCCTCATAGTTCTATTTTTTCTATTTTTATACAACCCTTTAATGGATCCTTTGATTTGTTTATCTCCACATGTGGCAAAAATACACTTTTTTTTCTACTGCAGCTGGATTTTGCGACATTATCTTTAAATCAAAATGACCAAAGTGCAGATGCATTCACCAAGGTTTCATGTTTCTATGTACGATTGTTCCATCCTTTTACACCTGAGGCCAATCCTGCCCATTTTACATTAAACTCCACATATATACTTATTTTCTTTTAATATAAGCCTGTATTTTTTTTATGTTTATTAATCGACGAACATAAATTGAGACATCTGTAATTTCATTGCACCTGTGCAATAACAATGAAGCTTTTTTGTATTTTCTTCTTTTTCTATTTTATTTATTCTCTCCTACTGTATGTTAATAGTTCTATTCTATTTTTTCTATTTTTATATAACCTTTCAATGCATTCTTCGATTAATTTATCTCCATGTGGCAAAAATATACTTTTTTTTTTTTTTTACTGCAGCTGGGTTTTCTAACACTATCTTCAAATCAAAATGACCCCAGCACAGATGATTTCACCACAGTTTCATGTTTCTATGCGTTACTGTTCCAATTTCCAACTGTTTTATATCTTGACTGTTTCTTACTTTGCTCTAAACTACTGTCTCCAGAACTACTTGGTTTGAATGTAGTGATGTATGAATGGAATTGTCGTTTTATTACATAACACTGAATGCCGCTGCCATGCCAGGTCCCTCTTGAAAAAGAGATTTCAAATCTCAATGAGGCTTTTATCTGGTTAAATAAAGGAAATAAATAAATAAATAAATAAAATCCCTTCAGACCAGAAGTGTCAAACATGTGGCCTGCAAAAGTCCAATCCTGACCATTTTCTACTTGAAATTGCATCACTTTATATCTCAAATTGCACATATATACATTTTCTTTTACTTTCTTTTAATATCAGTCTGTATTTTATTGTGTTTATTAATTGTATAGTGCACTGTTGATGAATATAAACTCAGACCATCTGTAATTTTGTTGCTCAACCTGTGGAATAACAATAAAGCCTTTTCTATTCTATTCAAAACTCAATAATTCACTTTAGTCACTTTACGGTTTCCACTTTGTTTTGTTTATTCTCTCCAACCCCTGCTGTTTATAGTCATATTGTACGTTTGTTTACAATTTTCTGCTGTTGCAGGTGTGTAATTTCAGTTTTCTGTATGTGCTGTACACACGGCAAAACTGACAAATGAAGCCGACTTAATGATATTTAAATCATTTTAGTTCTCACTCCACAAACACACATCAGTAAAATACTCTCAAAATAACCTATAAATAATGACAACTCCAAATCTTTCTCTGTGCTTTAGAGTAAAAAAGTAAAACTACATGAAAAATATTTACATTTACAAATGATCCTTTCACAAAATATGTGAATAACCTGAACAAATATGAACAACCTGAAATGTTTTACCAGAAATAAGTGTAATTTTAGTAATGTTCTGCCTGTTTTTAAATGTTTTATGTATTTATACAGTGATCTGCAAGTGGTAATGCACGTGTGTAAATGATAAAATGAGGCAGAACTGTGCACAATTAATATATCTATGCAGCCATACTTGTCAAAACACTGAAATTCTGATTATTCCATCCAAAAACTGTTGGTACTTTTTCATTTTTGAGGTTTTAACATGAAAATTTAGACCAAGTCCAGACCAACTAAATTAAGTTTGTCTAGATCAGAAGTGTCAGTTCAGGTTCCACATACAGACCAGTATGATCTAAAGTGGCTCAGACTAGTAAAATACTACAACAAACATTTCTGTTTTAGTGTAAAAAAAAAAAAAAAAAAAAAAAAAAAAATTAAATTAACCCAATGAAAACGAAACCAGAAAAGGTGCATCTTTAACAATATTCCTCCCCAGTTTATCATTTACACATGTTCATTACAACTTACAGATCACAGCGGATCTACAAATACACAACACATTTCAGAACTTTCCGGTCAAAAATGTATGACAAATAAACATAATCAACCTCAAATGACTTTAACTACTGTAATGAGTGTGAAAATGTGAGAAGTAAAAGGAGACATGAGTCAGAAAGCGGAGTATTCAAGGTAAGTAGAGATAGCTGAAGCCCGGTAATGAAGTGTTGGTACTTCTCTAGGTTGGCGGCTGATGGAAACAATCATTTTGTGGAGAGAACGTATTGAGCTGCCAGCTGTTTCAGACATTTTTACATCCGTGTATTTTGTGTATAAAGTGCTCAGTTTTTTTTCATAACTGCAGTTTTCCCCTTTCGCATAAATATGCTTCTAACAAACAACCATAACATCCATGTTATACGATCCCTATTGTTAACAGTTCCCTTTTAACTTCCATCCAAATCAACTGGCGGCGTTCACAGAGGGCCGGTGCTAAAAGGATATGGAGCTTTCAGATGGCACCTAAGTGCTGTATCGCATAACCAGCGTGCCTTTTTATGGATTAACAGTTTATTCCTTTTGCTGGAGCCACACCAAAGAGCCCCGGCCCTCTGTAAAATATACTGCTTTTGGTGAATTATGAGTGTGGCCTTCATCCAAGTGCCTGTGGCCTTCCTGTTTATTTGTACAGCGGCGCAGGTCGACAGCGAGGTGGGGTCCGACGGATCCAGCTGAGCATGTGTAAACACTCATCCTGGGAGCCTCGGTGAAAGTGGCTATTTTCCTCCAGCGAGGGGATTTTTTTACTGCCCATTGTTTTTAACACAGAATCGACCTCTTAAAAACATTGGACACTCTCTCATGGCTCTCCTGTGGCCTGAGGAGTGCTTTGTATATGCCTATTGACAAAATATTTCTGTGTTATGGCATGTGTATACTGCGACTCGTATAAACTGAAAAAGAAACACAAGTGCGTTGGCTGGAACATCGCGCCCATTCCACGCAAGTGCTCCCTGGAAAGCTTTCCGGATAAAACACTTTGTTTCGCTGCAAACCTCTGAGACGCAGGCGGAGCTCAAGTCTCACCTTTAGACCCGACTTACTGCCACATTCAGACTATTTCCCAGGCCCAAAAGGCTCAGGACGGTCTTTCAGGCCTTAATATCTGTAGGCAAAGAACTGGAACAAGACAGTGTGCTTTGGTCCTACTGAACATCCGCATTTAGTTTGACCTCTGCCCCATGAGCAAACAGCCCAAACAATAGGAAATATCTGACGTGTTCAATGAAACCTGGTCCAAAACAGCAGAACATAAGCCCAGAGCTTCTATGATTCCACAAGAGTAGAAGATGAAGCAAATCCAAAAGGAGATCACACTGAAAGCTTCTCACTTTGGTCTGTAGAAAAAAATTAAACGTGTCCGTTTCTGAGAAATGCACGTGTGATGGTCATGATAAAGCAACCACCCCCAAAGACTGTCATGTGCACATTTCCAGTAACTACTCGAGCCGTTCCATCATCATCATCATCATCCTCATCATCATCATCATCATCTTCATCAAACATGCTTAGATTAAACAGTTTTTAAAAAGTTTCCAGTTGGGATAGTTTAACTTGATGACAACAGAAAAGCTCAACTTTGACGACTTAGACCTGACCTTATAGAACACGCTCTTAATCAGCCCAGTACGACACAGTACTAACCCAGTATGACACAGTACTAACCCAGTAACACCGGTACTAGCCCAGTAAGACCCAGCACGAACCAATACTACCCCAGTATGACCGATTACTAACCTATTATGACCCAGTATTAACCAACTACGACCCAGTACTAACCAATATGACCCCAGTATGACCCAGTTCTAAACAATACTAATCCAGTACAACCCAGTACTAACCCGGTACTGACCAATACTAACCCAGTATGGCCCAGCATTAAGCAACTATGACCCAGTACTAACCAATACTACCCCGCTATGACCCAGTACTAACCCAGTATGACCCAGTATTAACCAATATGATCCCAGTATGACCCACTATGGCCCAGTACTAATCCAGTATGACCCAGTACTAACCCAGTGTGACCCAGTACTAACCCAGTATGGCCCAGTACTAACCCAGTATGGCCCATTACTAACCCAGTATGGCCCAGTACTAACCCAGTATGACCCAGTACTAACCCAGTATGGCCCAGTATGACCCAGTACAAACCCAGAATGACCCAGTACTAACCCAGTATGGCCCAGTACTAACCCAGTATGACCCAGTACTGATCCAGTGCGACCCAGTACTAACCCAGTATGGCCCAGTACTAACCCAGTATGGCCCAGTACTAACCCAGTACTGATCCAGTGTGACCCAGTACTGATCCAGTGTGACCCAGTACTAGCCCAGTGTGACCCAGTATGACCCGCTCAGACCCTGTCCTTTCCTCATATACCGTTGCTTCCACATTCAGTCTCCCACAGTCCACCCTGTTTTGTCAAAACCCGTTTATGACACTTGTATTAATGTTGATGTTCCTTGATTTACAACAAAACAGTCTCTGCATTAGTCGACACATGCTCAGACAAAAACATCCACTACATCTGTTCAACTGCAGAATATTGAATAAAACTTTGAATACTTTCAATCTAATGCTAATACTTTTCAGCTTTACTGACCGTGTTAAACATCTAGAAAACTGATCTAATGCTAGAAGTTGCATAATTTTTGTTGATATTATTGAAATTGTACTTTGTATAAATGGAACAGGTTACACATTAGTACTGTGTAATCCAGATTTATCTCGTCCTGAGTTTATCTTATTAATCCTTCAACATCCATCCTTTTCATAGAATGGAATTTGAAATAGAACTTGTTTTATTTTCTATGTTCAACATGTGGATAAAACAGTCTGCACTAGTTCAAACATGGATGAAATATAACCCTTTGCTGAACCCTGATCTGACTGACTCGGTCGATGTTCAGAGCACAAGTGCAGTAAGAATATTTAACCCGTAGCTAAAAACCAGCTCATTCTTTTTTAATAACTTAGCTGGAGCCAGACTCTGCCACTTATTTTACATTCATTCATGTGAAGACTCAAATCTGAGACTGAAAGACTAAAACAGTTTATGAAGGAACGGTACAGGAAAGAAGCTGAAAACTTTCACCAATTTTATGAGAAAGATTTGAAGGAAAAACTTATGCTTAAGTTTTTTGATGTGAAAGAGACACTGGTAACAATTAAAAATAGGACCACTGTCCCTGTATCTTACATGTGTGCATGTTCAATCAAGAATCAATAATACATTGAATTTGTGAGGTTGTCAGGTTCTGCCTCTGTTACGAGTCTTGTGGTCTGAATATAACAGAAGTGGGCGGGGCTTTCACTGGAGGAGAACTCAACTAATCCAATCAAAGTCCATAAATGACTTCATATCAGTGATCAATAGGAACTATATTGATGTCTGTAACCATTTACATGTTATAAACCAACAAAATATGGACCGATATAAGTTAAATTCATAAAAATGTAAAACATTCGTCAAAAAAGTAAAAACTTACATTTCTCAAAACTGTGAACAAAGTATGTAGACGCTGTAAGGAAGCTGCATATTAAATCTGAAATTAATCAGACCAGTAATTTCTTTAGTCAAGAAGACTGTCGAAATCTAGACATTGGTGACCTTGAATTCGACCCTTAAAGGTCACTCAAGGTTAAAGGTCATGGACCCAAATGAAAGTCCAAATATGACTTCCTATCAGTGCTCAATAGTAACTACACTGACATCTGTGATCATCTATAAGTGAAAAACCAGTAAATTATGGACCGTTAGAAGTAAAGGAAAACTGTTTATATTTCAAAATTTCTCAAAACTCTGAACTAACTTTGTAGACATTATTCCAAGGAAGACGCATAAAAACATTAAATGAATCTGACCGGTAGTTTCGCGTTGAAATCCAGCCACTGGTGAAGACTACGACACCGAAGCTAAAAATAAGTTTGTTTCAACCCCATTTTCAGTTTCAGAAATGTTCCAAAAGCCGCTTTAAACATTGATAGCAGGTCCCGTTGCAATAGATGGGGGCAAACATTCTCCACAGTCAGATTCATGACCGCTGAACCCTTGGGCGTGATGGTGGGGATGTTTTTTTCCCCAGACAGACGTGTGTGTCTCTGAGGTGAAACTAGCACCGTGGACGTTTCGTCAACAGGATCGGGGTCGTCCGATGGCAAATCCACCGGGGGCGTCCGAGTCTTAGCCGCACTTCTGACTCAAACCACAAACTCAAACCTTCTCAGCCTCAACCGGCAGAGAGGGTCCGCTCATCTGCTGTGACACGACGGCGGAGACGAGGACGGGGACGGCGCATCTGTGGGGAGGAAGGCCTGGGCGTCCGTTTGAGCGTTGCCACTATGTGAAGGCTTCTCTGGGGCTGACTCTGCACTTTGACACCGATAGCTGGACCTTCAGGCCACGAGCGTCAGCCAGAAGTGTATGTGTTTGTTGCTGCTGAAGGGGTCTCCGAGCAGGATCCAAGCCAGGGTCAGGGGGGTTAGATACATGTCCTAAAAGCAAACTGTAACCTACTTTCACCCCCCCTACACACACACCAGTCAGACCTAGTCCACTCTTGACGTTTTGCCCGGTTGACAAAGTCAAAAGGCCACAAGAGAGAAGAGGTAGTTCTCTAAACTTTGGGGCATTTACCAGAGCGCCGCAGAGTTCCCAGAGTGCCGCTGTTTTCAGTGTGGGTGGCTCCAGTGGGAGTGGAACACCTCAGCCCTGCAGTGGTGCTGCCATGTACACAAACGCAGCTAAAATATACATTTTACCAAGAGACATGCAGTGAAAACTCCATGGTTCTGTAAACATATTTGTATGCACATTTTGAGTATCGCATTAGAAAAAGTTACGGAAACGGCAAAATTTAAAAAAAAAAAAAAAAAAAAAAAGGGAAAGACAAAAAAACTTCTCAATTTGTGGAGTTTTTTTTTTTTTTTTTTTTTTTATACGACTTGTTTTCCCATAAGACTTAATGCACTCAATAGGAGATGGAGACGCCTTTTTGGAATAAGTTCCAACCCCCTGATCTGCTCCAGAAGCAGTAAAAGTACACACAATCTGAAAAGCACATGTGTAAATGATAAACTGAAACATTACTGTTAAATTGCACTAATTTCTCTCAAGAAATTTGAGTTTGTTCATGTTATTCTCATTTTTTTTTTAAAGATCGGTTCATCGTCTAATTTGACTTTTGTTTTTAAAAACTAAAATAGAGAGAAAAGTTTGGAGTCATAATTTGTAGGTTATTATGTTCTAATTTACTGGTCTGACCCATTTGGGATCATATTGGACTGAATGCGGCCCCTGAACGACAATGAATTTAACATCCCTCATTTAGAATGAAAGCAACAAAACCACCAAATAATGCAGAATATACATTGAAGGCATCAGAAGTGGAAGGAGTAGTACGTTTGGATATTTGTGTTAAAATGTAGAGAGACAAAGAAATGAAAACATATGTTAAAGTAAAGTACTACCAGAAAACTCCACCCAAGTACTGTAATGGAGTATTTGTACTGATTCCCATCTCTAATAGTTGGTGAAAATGGTCATTTTGAATTGAATTTAAGTTGTTTACATTGTTGCATCATTTTTTATTATGATACAGGTTTTATGTGGCTTCCATCTTAGTCCAGTACTTCACATTATGTTTTACTTGCATCTTTGTCAGTGTATAAAACCTATGAAAATGGCAGCGTTTTCTGTAACATTGTCTTTATTTTAACTTACCTACATGTTCATTATGTATTATGTATCACACCTAATAGTTGATGCAAGCAGTAGTTCTATCCTATCACTAATCAATAGTAACTTTATCAATATCTTTAACCATTTTCATGTTGTGTCATTATAGGTAAAAACACAATTTAAATCATTCAAAAATTCATCAAAAATTTAAATTTCTCCAAACTATGTAAAAAACTTTCTAGACATCGTTTCAAGGAAGCTACATGTAAAATCTGAAATTAATCCAACCTGTAGATTCATCAAAGAAGGTGGTTGAAAACTAGACAAGCCATCGAAATGTGTCTCATTATAAGTAAAAGGAAATTTTTTAATATTGTTTTAAAAAATGGTCAAAAATTAAAAAAAAAAAAATCTAAATTTCTTAAAACTGTGAACAAACTTTGTAGACAGTCTCCTGAGGAAGATACATATAGAATTTTAAAGAAATGTGACAAGTAGTTCTGGGAATGAAGATGTTTGACGAGTTGCTAATTAAGACAATGACAAAAAAAAAATAACGAAGACTATGATGAAAATGATTACAATGTCAGACACAATGCCTTCACAGTAAGAGCCAAAAAATTAGTTTCAATATATATATCTATATACATGTAACGATTTTCATGTTATAAGCCATCAAAATACGGACCGATATAAGTAAAGACACGTTAAATAATTCAAAAATTCGTCAAAAATCTAAATTTCTCCAAACCATGTACAAACTTTGTAGACATTGTGCCAAGGAAGCTACATATAGAACCTGAAATTAATCCGAGCAGTAGATTCATCAAAGATTGTTGAAGACTAGACACGCTATCAAAATACGTCAAATTAAGAGTGAAGGGAAATTTTTAATATTTAAAAAACGGTAAAAAAATTCAAAAATTTAAATTTTTTAAAACTGTGATCAAACTTTGTAGACCGTCTCCTGAGGAAGCTTCATATAAAATGTTAAAGAAATCTGACAAATAGTTTGGGGAAATGAAGATATTTGAGGAGTTGCTAATTAAGACGATGACAAAAATAATGACGAAGACAATGCCGAGAATGATTACCAGGCAAAAAAATTGGAGACAGAGAGGTAGAGATAGATTGAGATCTCTTACCATTGTCATGTTATAAACCATGAAAATATGGACCGTTATAAGTAAAGACCCATTTTAAATCATTCAAAAATTCGTCAAAAATCTAAATTTCTCCAAACTATGTACAAACATTGTAGACATTGTCCCAAGGAAGCTACATACAGAACTTGAAATTAATCCAAGCAGTAGATTCATCAAAGATTGCTGAAAACTAGACATGCCATCAAAATACGTCAAATTAAGAGTGAAGGGAAATTTTTAATATTAAAAAAAAAACGGTAAAAAAATTCAAAAATAAAATTTTTTAAAAACTGATCAAACTTTGTAGACCATCTCCCGAGGAAGCTACATATAAAATGTTAAAGAAATCGGACATGTAGTTTTGGGAAATGAAGATGTTTGAGGAGTTGCTAATGAAAAGATGATGACAAAAATAACGACGAAGACAATGACGAGAATGATTACCAGGCAAAAAAATTAGAGACAGAGAGGTAGAGATAGATTGAGATCTCTTACCATTGTCATGTTATAAACCATCAAAATATGCACCGTTATAAGTAAAGACATTTTAAATCATTCAAAAATTCATCAAAAAAATTCTAAATTTCTCCAAACTATGTACAAACATTGTAGACATTGGAAGGAAGCTACATATAAAATTTGAAATGAATCTGACCAGTAGATTCATCAAAGAAGACTGCTGAAACATAGACATTGGTGACCTTGGGTTTGACCCTTCAAGGTCACTCAAGGTCAAAGGGGTCATGATACCAATTCAAAGTTTATATATGACTTCCCAACAGTGCTCAAGAGTATAAACCATCAAAATATGGACCATTATAAGCTAAACCACAGTTTTTATATTTCAAAAAAATTCATCGAAAATTCAAAAATCTAAACTTCTCAAAACTGCAACAAACTTTGTAGACATTGTCCAACGGAAGCTACATATGTAAATTTAAATGAATCCGACCAGTTTTATGAGAGAAGATGTTGGAAGAAATTGCTGACGAAGCCTATTAGCCGTTGAGCTAACAGTGGGTTTGATGGTCCTAATCTACAGCATTAAGATAAGACTTCATTGATCTCACAGCGGAGAAATTCACTGGTTACGGAGACTCTTAGAAACACACAAGAGGGTGTGCAAAGGTAATGAAAGCTGCAAACGAGAGTAAGTAAATAGTGCAAAAAACTGGTAATAATAGTAATAATAATAATAACAATAATAATAATAGTCAAGAAAAACCAAGTCCAATGAAAATAAAAATCTAAATCTAAATATAAACAATAAGTAAAGCAAGTTCTTTGTACAACACATCTTGTCATTAGTCAAACCTTCTACCCATAATGCACCTCCTGGACTTACAGTACGCAGTACTACAGTAGTGGTAGTATTTGTAAACGCACACTAGTATAACTTAAGTGCATGTGCAGGAGGATGAGGTTGGAGTTTTCTCGGTTGTGGCCCTCCAGCTCCCCGACCCATCACTAACCTCAATGTGAGTCGGTGCGAACTCGTAGCGCCGCCAACCAGATCGGCTCAGCTCAGGATCAAGGCCGGTCGTCTTCCATCAGCCGGTTTGAAGTTCCACTCCGAGGCGGCGGCGCAGATCTTATAGGGTTTGAAACTCAGAACCGTGGCACCGACAACCACCCGCTTTCCCTTTCACCTCGGAGCGCTGCGATCTAAACCGCCCCCCGAAAACAAAAGCAACCAAATCAGAGCGAGGCTTCCAGATCAGGCTGAAGGACAAGGAAATCATCTGCAGTTGCATCTCCAGGAGGCATCGGCGCTATCGTTGTGTATGGTCTGTATGGATCACTGGAGCGTCAGTGATCAAATTAAAGGAGATGCTTAAAAATCTCCTTCAGACCTGATCACATTCCAGTCCTTGGGCCTTTGAGATTTTGTGCAACAGCGAAAACATGTCAGCCCCGATAAAAAAAAAAAAAAAAAAAAAAAAACAGGAACTATACTGGGGTTTTTTTCTGTATGCAACTGAAACCAAGGAGCTGTTTGTAGGGTGTATTAGTTTAGAACAGGGGTTCTCAAACCTGGTCCTCGAGGGCCGCTATCCTGCATGTTTTAGATGTGTCCCTCTTCCAACACACCTGATTCAAATGATCAGCTGATCAACAAGCTCTGCAGGAGCCTGATAACGACCGTCAGGTGTGTTGGAAGAAAGAAACATCTAAAACATGCAGGATAGCGGCCCTCGAGGACCAGGTTTGAGAACCACTAGTTTAGAAGTTACTGTTTGCAGAGTTTTAATGAAGAGCATTTGATGAATTTCACATGGGAGGGATTGGACTCTTTCAAGGGCAATATTCAACATAAATGCACTATTTCTATAGACTTTGATTGATATACATAATGTTAAATCAATTTTATTACACAATTAAAAACAATTAAAATCGACAATTCATTTACAAGATACTTTTTGTAACCGGACACCCCAGAACCAGTCCTCAGCTTATAAAAACATGTGGCAAGGGACATAATTTATATTACAATCCAAACCAAATGCAGTAATCCAAATAATATTGTAAATATTAAATGTATATATTCATATACTGTTAATATCTACATTTATTCTACTTTTAGTTCAATGATTTTACTTTTTGTTCAATTTCATACTCCATTTTGTTATTTTTACTTCAGTTTTTTTGTCATTTTATATTCGCTCCATGCTTATTTTCTGATTTAACTCCTAATTTCATTGAACAAACAATGACAATAAAGACTATTTTGTTTCCAACTGAATTGTGTGGTCGGAGGTGACGGACCGGACCCGGATCAGACCCACCTGATGGGTCTTGGATCGAGTGTTCCATCAGATCCACGTCCCTTTTTGGACGTTTGAACACAGAGTCGATTGTCGAAAGCGTCTGAATTTGCCTGGATTTACATCCCTTTAAGACCCACGCAGCCGAACGACGCAGATTCCCATTTGCGATAAAAACCCGCCATAGTATGAAAGCTGGAGATTGTTTTATTCATGGAGCTTTAAGATGCGGCAGGAGGAGGCGGCTGGAAGCTCCGTTGCATGGCAGGAAGTCAAGCGAGGAGAGATAAGGGTCGTATGGAGCAGCGGGGGAACGTCAGCGGAGGGGGAAACCACAGGACGCCCGGCCACACACAAATATCTCATCAGAAAAGTTTGTTTTGAGAGGCTGCGAAGACGTCAGATACTCAAAAGAGATGCCAAGTAACTAAATACAACTGTATTTAAGCAGAGTTTTCAGCTATCTGTACTTAAGCTAATGACTTTTTCCAATTAATCCCATTTTAAAACAAGTATTTGTACTCATGTTACTTTATTTCGAATCACTCCAAGACCATCTTAACACTGATTTCAACCTATGGATCAGTAGCAGGACAGTGTTTATTTATCTGTGTATGTATGTCTTACTATGGATGTTATTTATATTATTATTATGAGGCAGGATTCTAAATGAATGAATGAATTTATGAGATGTTGTCACAGGCCATTTTCAACACTTTTCATTCATTCATCTTCTATACCCGCTGAATCCTCATTAGGGTCACGGGGGTCACATGGAGCCTATCCCAGCTACTTAAGGGTGAAGGCGGGGTACACCCTGGACA
>JAQQZY010000013.1:11052355-11062646 GCA_030068375.1 Ostorhinchus rueppellii | reverse complement strand
CGACCCGGTGTGGCCTGTGGACCTCCATCAGGGCTGATATAAGACAGGCCACAACGTGTCGGCGATATTATTTAACTTGTTTGGTCAGGATATTTTATTGCATTATTGGTGAAGTTCTTATATTATTGGGTTTTATTACATTTTCGATCGAGTTCAGTACAAATTTTATTACATTTTCAGGAAGTTATTACATTATAGGTGCTGCACCACACATCAATAAATCTATCATATGTGCTTTAATTGTATATAAACAGAGGTGGAGCTCATTTCAAAATAAAACAAAATTAGTCAAATTAGATTTTCATCATCATTAAACGTCCTGAAAATTAATTTCATCCGTGGATCTTTTTGTTTGTTTTTTCCCTTTCCTTGCCTGGTACCCGCCCACATTTTGTTTAATTTTCGGTGAAAATTCTTATGATTCTCTATATGAATTAGCCTGGTTAAATAAGTATTGTTTCATTCATGGCAAAAAAAAAAATGCAGTTTTACTTTTGTACTTTATTACATTTGAGAAGGTGTACTTTTTCACTTTTACTTAAGGAGTTCAATCAGTACTTCTACTTTTACAAGAGTATTTTTTCACCCAAGTAGCTGTACTTTTACTTAAGTACAGAATGCGAGTACTTTTACCACTTCTGTTTATTTCCTGTCCCGTGGCTTTTTTGCTCCATCTAAATTCTGGAAGTAGGTTTTATGGATTTGCATCCTCCACTACTGGGTTATTTCACACCTAATTCTTCAGAAGATTTCAGGTTTAGGCAGTAAAATAACAATTAATGTATTATCAGCCTCTACAATTGGTAAAATAAGTAAGTAAATGTTAGATTGATGTATTTTTTGTGCACTTGTCAACTAAATATGGAGTTTAATTCCACTTAAAATATACATAGAACATTTTTTTTGTGCGATTATATGTGTTGTATTAAATATATGCATTTTCTGTCATATGTGCTGCAACAATAAATTAATAAATACATTTCTGACTTGATCTGCTACAGTATTTTCACCACCCACTGTAGTTTAATGTACAACAGTCCTGGAATACCAGCTCTTTACTTGTCCTTTGTAATATTTATTTAACAGTTTTCTAGAGTCCATTTGTTGTATTTTTAAACTGTGCACTTGTATTTTTAATGCACATTATATCATTCAGAATCTGACAGCATTTCCAGAGGAACAGTACGATGTGAAAAAAAAAAAAAAAAGCAGATGTGATTTGAATAAGACGAGATAACGCGCTAAATAATTCACTAAAAGGACAGTTTTGCATTTTAGAAAACCAGCCACTCTTTGTCGACGACGT
The DNA here is from genome assembly GCA_030068375.1 of Ostorhinchus rueppellii. Taxonomy (NCBI): domain Eukaryota; kingdom Metazoa; phylum Chordata; class Actinopteri; order Kurtiformes; family Apogonidae; genus Ostorhinchus; species Ostorhinchus rueppellii. The sequence continues at coordinate 11,061,340 of JAQQZY010000013.1, read as the reverse complement.
GTTTTGAAGCAGGAAACAAAAAGTAACGGTTGGACAGAATGAAAATCTGCGACAAATGCAGCGAGTCGGTCATTAAATAATCAATTAAGATAAATTAATCACTTTTAAGAAGCACAAGTCAGTGTCAAAATACGACAATGTTGCCGTGAATTTGGCAAACCACTTCACTTGGACTTAATAAGAACTGGAGGCCAAAGGTCAAAGGTTAAGATTAGTGTGACGTCATGAAAACTGATCTGTTATTGTTTGTTATTTTTGTTTTATTGGGTTTGATTTGAGGTGACGTTTGGATGGTTTTGTCGGTTTAACGTTACAATAATACGACGTATGAGGTTCTGTTTTCTTTCAAACACCGACTTTAGACTTTTCTACTCGAGGATGTTTCCGAACCTGTCATTTTTACAGCAGTTTAGGTGACGGCTATGATTGACTGGGTTTAAGGAACAAAATGCAACATCCGATTTCTCATAATAAGCCCATTTACATGACCGTAAAAATCCGAAAACTGGGAGTAATCCGATAATTGCCGCAATCAAATGCGATAATCAGAAAATCCTGGTTTACATGTTTCAGTCCATTGTTTGATATTTTTGGAGTATGTACGTACGTTATGACGTAAGACGTACACTTCCTGTCATTTTCAGAACATTCAGTCTTTTCTTGGTGACCATGGTAACGCCTACGCTGCCAGTGTTAGCTGTCCTAATGAGGGAGGAGCTAATGAGACGACAAAATAGGTCACGTGTTGCTGCTAGTCTTCATTTCATTGCTTGTTGATGTTTTTCCGCTTACTTTGTCGCAGCGTATCTTCCGTTAAAATACATTTCTTTTGTTTTTTGCACAGATGTAAACAAATGAAATAAATCGCATTAACCTGTATACATGCGTGAAGGCATCGGAGTATTGTGGAGAAATCTAGGTGTGTCAATCCAACTACTGCCACTATCGGATAAAATCGATCAAATTATCCTGTTCACATGATTGCTTGAATAATCGGCTAACTCCAGAAATCGCAAAATGATCGCAGTATTGATGTGCAAGAGAAAAGGCTCAGATTACTGCTGGTATCTGATGAAACATATCGATTAGGCCTAAAAAAAAAATAAGGTAGTTTCCGGTTACCCGACCTACCCTAGAAAAAACAGCCGACCCTAATCTTTATACAATGACCTCCATTCCAAGTTTTTTCAAAATACCTCAAATCTGCAGAAATAACTCGGCTTTAGCCAAAAATCACCTGGTTTAAATCGCCAATTTCAACTAGAAATTGGCGATTTAAACAAGTTAAAATAGCTACGAATCGGCCACCATCTTGAATCTCATGTTATCTCGGAAGACTTGTCCATGTTGTCAATGTCAGTCCTTCCACAGGTCCATGGTGTGCAGGACTAGCTTAAATGGGCCTAAAACACTCAGAGCAAGATCGTAGCAGTGGCGTTCCTGGAGCGATGTACTCCCTGGGCAAAAGCCCCATTTGCCGCCCGGGGGGGGGGGGGGTTGCTGTCGGAGGAGCGGGGGCTGTCGGACATGTCGGCGATGCCGCCCCCCCCTAAAGTGGCGCAAGGGGCAATTGCCCAGGTCGCCCATGCCTTGGAACGCCCCTGGATCGTAGCATAGCTTAGTCAGTGCATGTTCAGTTTTCAAAGGCAAATATTAAAGTTTTGGACTCCAACTACTACAAAGAGTGAATATACATGTAGTGGGGGGGTTAAACCGGATTTCTACAGGGCAGGATTCGTGCTGGAATAAAGAGAAAAGATGTGCAGATTACAGAGGAAAACAGTAGTTTGAGATTTACAGAAATGGTCAAATACATGCAACCTTCAGTGTCTACAAGGAAAACATTGATGTTAAATTAAGATAATGATAAATTTGGATATACGTCAAGGATTTTCACTGTACATTTCATAAGATTTGACAGTAAAATTATTTGACAGGAGTGGACCGCATCAGTCCAGTTCTGAGGTCTCTGCACTGGCTCCCTGTCTCTCAAAGAATAGACTTTAAAATTCTCCTGCTCGCATATAAAGCACTGAATGGTTTAGGCCTGAAATCCATCAGAGACCTTCTAGTCCAGTATGGACCATCCAGAGCACTCAGGTGGTCAGGTGCAGGTCTGCTCTGTGTTCCAAAAGTCAGAACTAAACATGGAGGATCTGCGTTCAGTTTCTGTGCTCCATGTATCTGGAACAAACTACCAGAGAATACCAGGTTTTTCTGAGAGTCTGAGTTCTTTTAAGTCCAGGCTAAAGACTCACCTGTTCACTGCTGCCTTTAACTAATAGGCTTTTAATGTGTTTGGATTTCATGTGTTGTTTTCTTTCCTGCTGTTTCTTTTATCATGTTTTCCCTGTCATTGTATTTCAATGTCCTGTGTGAAGCACCTTGAATTGCCTTGTTGCTGAAATGTGCAACACAAATAAACTTGCCTTACAAAACTTTTTTTTTTAACCTACCCTATTTTTTTTCAGAGTGTAAAAGGAAACAATTTTGTTTTTAGGCCTTATACTGTTTATATGATTAATGATAAAGATCAGACTTTGGTGTGAGTGTAAACAGGCTGAATGTTGATAAGACGGATGTTGAAAACGAACATCCGCTTCAACTCTGAGCTGAAATCTGAAAAATCCGACTGGAAAATGAGAACTTCCTAAAGTCCATGCGTCCTTTAATCCTAATCTCCAGTATGTGATCTATTAAAGGTTGCCGTCTCAAGTGTCACAAAACATCACAGTGAAACTCCTCAGACACTTCCCCACTCGGAGGAGGCATGTGAGGTGCAGGTCACATGATCCGAGTAGTCTCGCCATCATCTTCTGGTTTCCACATATGTGTCACCTGTCGGGGCGATTACCGTCGTCCGGCGGCCAGACGATCGGCCCTGACTGCACGAGACAAAAAGGCATCCGTCAGCGGCGGTTCGCCTCGCTGTCACGGTCGCTTCGATGTCACAGAACTGACGTGACTGAGGCCTGCAGCCATTGGACGAACAGATGAGGACGGAGGAGATCAGGTTCATTATTGACTTAAATATCCAGGATGAAGCTGCAGAACCAGGACGGGTTTCCAGTCTGAGTTTGTTTATGATACACAACAATATGGACAAAAGTATGTGGACGTGTTGAATCCAGGTTTTCAGGGTCTGGGATACGAAACAATAACGATTAATGTAACAATGTACTTTAACATTGGGGAAAAACAGCATTGTATTGGCTAGTTTGGTTTAAATCAGGGGTGTCAAACATACGGTCTGGGGTCCAAACCCGGCCCCCCAAAGGTTCCAACCTGGCCCACAGGATGATGCTTACAAAATTAAAACATTGCATTGAAGACATTCAATATTGTAGTTTGTCAAGAGCGCCAAATTGCATGATGAAAATACTTACATTTCGAAACTATTGTCACGATAAAATGCAAATATCCTGAACAATTTGAACATTTTTAAGAAAATAAAGTAAAATTTTAAAATACTAGACTCACGGTGATCTGTCCATTGTGTTAATAATAAACCCAGACATAATGTTGTTGAAACTTGACTTATTTTTCTTAATAAATGTCAGATTGTTCATGGAAGTTCAGGTTATTCATATTTTCACATTAAAACAAAGTGAAAAATTTGAATTATTATGTAAAGGTTATAATGGCGAGGATTTTACCGGTCTCCCCGTGAGCCAAGTGAAGATAAAGCGGATTCAGAAAATGAATGAGTGAATTTTGACACCCCTGGTTTAAACTGTTGTTAATATTGGTGTTTATGAAATATACGGACAAAAATATTGGGACACATCATGTCTACAGCCGTCAGATGTCCTGTTCATGAGGATTTGGATAAAAACATCAGTATTTCCTTAAAGTTTAATGAGAGATTTTTAAGTGAAATGTGACGGAAGGAGATGGTCCCCCCCCCCCTCCAATGGACAAAGATATTGTCAGTTACAGTATTCACATACGTTAGCATTAGCCCATGTTAGCTTAAAAAAAACATTTTAATTGCGTACTGTTTTAGAAGTTTAACCCCCCCAAACCCTTGAATTTAAACACATATATGTACAAAAGTATTGGGACATGCTGAGTTCAGGGGTTTCTTTTCTAACGTGTTTGAGATTCAAAACAATAACTAGTGTCATAATATAGTTTAATACTGGGATAAATATCATTTTACTGGTTAGTTTGGTTTAAATTGTTACCTTTGTTTCCAAAATGCCTCAGAGATGGGTTTTATTTCATTTCCAGCAACAATTATTATTTTTTGTTTGTTTAAGATTCAAAATTGAAGATTCAAAGTGTTTATTGTCAGTGTACAGTAAAGAAAGAGGCTTCCCTGTACACTGGAAATCTGAGTTTGCTGTCCACACTGAATGCCACAAGAATTTAAGCATAAAAAAAAAACTGGAATAGACTGGAAAACACTTCAACTAGTTACACAACCAAAACGAAGTGGCCTTTTAAAAGTGGCATGGAAGAGAAAAAGTCCATTAAAATAAAATATATCAAAAAATGTATCCATGACTATGGTTTTAAATGTTGTACCTCTAAATGTCAAAACAAAAATTCGTGCTCAGACTACAAATTATAATTTTCTACCACAACTAACCATCTACTTTCTTCACATTTCAATGAGGAATAAAAATCTCCCCATTAAACTTTAAGAAAATATTGACGTTTTTATCTCAAATCAGTATGAACAGGAACAGTGTCCCAATACTTCTGTCCATATAGTTTATATATGGACATATATAAGATGCATTTCAGACCCTGGAGTTTTCCCTTTTTGTAAAGACAGTTGAATCAGTACTTGCATTTTTAAAAATTTATTTATTACTACACATGGATATCTTCTGGAGTAAAGAATGTGTGAACTTCTACTAATTACATAAAGTTAAAGGAGTGCAGAACCACCCTGATATTTACGCTTTCCAGTTGTCTGGGTGATAATGAATCAGAGCTGGAAAACATCAATATTTCCTCGATGTACAGGAGTATTTTAGAAATTTAGAGGTAACATTTAAATCAGACATGGATTAAAAAACTAAACATCAATGTCGAGAGAAATTCAGTAAAATCCATCTCTGAGGTATTTTGGAAACAAAGATAATGTGTTCAAAACTAACCAATGCCATGATATTTATCACTATAAAAAAACCCAAATCTGATTCCAGTTTTCCTCAAATGAAGCTTTGTTTCCTTAATTTGCCACCATCAAACATTGGTTCCACTGTCGTGTTTCACACGGACGCTTATTGGGACGCACATGATGCCAGGTTGCATTTGAAACAGGAAGATCTACATCAATGGTCATGATATTCAGAAATTAATCAGACAATGCTCAAGTGGTTTGTTGAGATCCTGGCAGTGACTGGATGGTCTTGAAATAAAATCCCAAGTCTTTTTTGTCTGAGACCAAGTGAGAAGGAGCTGAATTCCAAGACCAGACAAGATCCTCCAAACAGAGTCTCCAGACCATTGGTCTCAAGACGAATAAATACTACAACACATTGTCTTCAGTGAGAAAATCCTGAAAAATTAAAAAAAAATAAAATAAACAGTTGCCAAAACTACATTCCTGGTAATATCACCAAAATACACCAGGCTTCATGAATTTATCAGCAATATTAAGCACCTAACTTTTAATTTGATTTCACTCCAATACCTTTTCATCTTTTATTCAGAAACTTTTCGTCTCATCAAACTATCCACAGATACAATAGTTTTGCTAGAATGCGTTATAACATAACTGCAAAGGTCAACTAGTGAGTGGATGAGTTCCACTGTTTGGTATTTGAGCGCTTGTGCAGTCTCATTTCAACACTAGAAAATAATCAAGACATAACTAGAAAAGTAGTCGGAGAGCGCAGACCTCCGCCAAGATAGTGTTTGTATTTTTTTTAAGGTAGTATTTGTACTTTCCTCCACTAGATGGCGCTGAATGACCTCTTTATCAACTGTGGTCCACCATGCCCTATCGCATTGATAAAGAATCCCTTTTTTAAAAAATTCCTGGATCCAGACGGTGATCCGGATCGCCTCCTAAATTTAATCATCTCTTCCTTGACTGAGAGCGGACATATCCTGAAAATGTCATCCAAATCCTTCCGTAACTTCTTGAGTTATCTTGTTAACAGACAGACAAGCAAACAGACAAACCAACGCAGATGAAAACATAACCTTCTTGGCGGAGGTAAAAAGCTAAACAAGTCAAGCAATCTTGTGTGTGTGTCATTTCAACTAGAGTCTGACTGATATGGGGTTTTTAGGACCGACGCCAAAACCGATATTGGGGGCTAAAAAAAAAAAAAAAAGCCGATATCCAATATAATGACCTATATATGAAACGAGAACATTGACATACACAGGACATAATAGTCTTATACTAGATAATGGCGGACATGTGGATTAACAGTTCCGTGAGTTTTAGTTTATTTCACAAAGATAATGTACACAACTTTAAAAACAGTATAATCGTCTGATATTAGACCAGTATGTGACCCGTGGGGAACATGGGTCGTAGATGTAGAAGTGTTTATGCTCTATATACCTCCTCCTCTCCTAGTCTTCCTCTGCCAGATTGTATTATGCCCTGCATAGCATTCGAGCACTTCCACGTTATCTGTCTCCTTGTGTATGACCAGTTTCTGTCTCCGGTTCCTGCTTCTCATCTCCTGCGTAAAACCCGCCTGTCTTTGACTACGTCTCCTGTCTGCGTCCTGGAAATCCGATCAGCCTTTGGTGTGACCTCCGAGTACCTGCCTCCGTCCTTGGTTCCGATCTGCCCTTCGTCCCCGACCAAGTCTCCTGCTCCGTCCCAGCTCTCACGGTGAACCGACCCCGGACCGAACCCGACCTCCCGCTCAGTGTGCCCCCCACACTCCCAGACCCCTCATCTGGACTCCTGGATCTGGATCACACTGACTCTGCGCACCTACTGGTGATGAAGAGGATTCTGATGATTGTTCTGGTTCTTTGTGATATCCTTAAATACTGTTCAGTAAAAACTTTGGCGTTTGGTCTGCTCTTGGGTTCTTTTCTGGTTCATGACAGTTTCGTACTTTTTACCTGTCATCTGTTCAGCTTTTCACAGCCAAAACAAACAAGACTTGAACTCAAGAAGCTAAAACTAGCATTAATTTACTGTAAACACAGAGAATGCACATCATGCTAAACACCACTGAATTCTGCTCGTAGCTAAATGTTAACCTATCGTAAATAAGGTTAGCGTAGCACCTAAACGTACATTTAAAACATTAGATTTCACTGTGCACTCCTGATACAAAGACTAGAGCTTGTTTTTCTCAGTAATATTAGCTAAATATCTCACACAGTGGTTGATAATGTCCACAATTTGTCTGAAAAAATAGCAGATTGCATTGGACTTCATGCTTGGGTGTTCATGTTTAAAACTGTGCAGCGCTCGGTGCCACGTACAAATGCCATTTCTGTGGGTCACACTGTCAGCGGTATAATTTAGTGTAGACGGAGTGTATCCTCCAGCCGCTGTCGGCTCAGCTCTGCTGGAATGCGATGGAGGAACCAGGTTGGGTTTCACGAGCAGGTGTCTGTTGTTTTTCTCCCTCGTGTTTCTCACACTGTTTCACCACCTGTTCTCATCTCCTCTCCTTCCCAGTTTTTTTCCCATTTTTTTTTTTTTTAATCCCTGTAAAGAGCTTCCCAGACCTCGGAGAACAGTGTGTGTGGGTGTGTGTACACTTTGCATGGCCGTCTCTGCTACAGGTAGAATAATATTTAATCAAAACAACAAAACCTGCCAAAACGACATGTAGTATAAGACGAAGGTATTTTTACACCTTAAAATAAATTCATACCAGTTTTTAACTTTAGGTTTTAAGTTTGGAATTGAACCAAATCACTGCCACGTGCCTGCTGAATTACACACAGGTAGGTTCTCCAGTTAAATACACAAATATGTGAAGATGTTCAGATGGTAATGGTCACTAGGGCAGGACTAAGCTATTATGTGGGCCCTGGGGCAAAAACATAACTACCCCCCCCCCCCCTCCTGCATTTTATGTTCCTACTGTAGCTGTTCAGAAGCAGAATGATCGCATGTATCCTGCACATGGCAGCTTGATAATATTTCACTAAAAACAACTGTGAGTGTAAAACCAGAGCAGAACGCCGGCCTGGGCTGACCCTGGCAGAGGAATTTAGAATAGACTGCTGAAGAGATCAATGTTAAACCCTGGAAAGAAATTTGCATTTTGCAGGTTTTGTTGCTTTGTCTCACGCTCTGTAGGCGTCTGGAATGTTTGGGTTTTTTATTTAGATCTGGAAATAAGGTGATTATTATTATTATTATTATTATTATTATTATTATTATTATTATTATTATTGGCAATGATGTTAGTAGTGGTAGTAGCAGTAACAGTAGTGGCACTAGTACTGTAGTAGTAGTAGTAGTGGTAGTAGCGGCAGTAGTGGTACTAGTAGTAGCAGTAATAGTACAAAAGTAATAGAACAACTAGTAGTGGTAGTAGTAGCAGTAGTGGTGGTAGTTATCGTAGTAGTAGTCATAGTATTAGTAGTAGCACTAGTAGTAGTAGTAGTAGTAGTAGTAGTAGTAATAGTAGTGGCAGTAGTACTGTAGTAGTAGTAGTAATAGAAGAATTAGTAGTAGTAGCAGTGGTAGTAGTAGTAGTAGTAGCAGCAGTAGTAGTAGTAGTAGCAGTAACAGTAGTAGTAGCAGCAGTAGTAGCAGTAACAGTAGTAGCAGTAGTAGTAGCAGTAACAGTAGTAGCAGTAGTAGTAGCAGTAACAGTAGTAGTAGTAGCAGTAACAGTAGTAGCAGCAGTAGTAGCAGTAACAGTAGTATTAGTAGTAGTAGCAGTAACAGTAGTAGCAGCAGTAGTAGTAGTAGTAGCAGTAACAGTAGTAGCAGCAGTAGTAGCAGTAACAGTAGTAGTAGTAGTAGTAGCAGTAACAGTAGTAGCAGCAGCAGTAGTAGTAGTAGTAGTAGTAACAGTAGTAGCA
>JAQQZY010000013.1:11020367-11035191 GCA_030068375.1 Ostorhinchus rueppellii | reverse complement strand
CTACCCAACAACGATGTCAATAATCCATAAAGAAAGTATTAAATTAAACTATAATGGTTTCGTAATATTTATAGCTCAATTAACGAAGAAAATACTTACATTTGAACTCGCTTTTTTCGTCGCCATCTTTTCTGAAGATGTCTTAGCGAAAGTACGCAATGTATTCTGGGTATCCCTTACTTGCAAGGGTGGTGCTGGAAAATCTCAATATTGAGGGCGATTCAGCCCTTAAAACTGTCCCTCAACTTGACGTAATTAGAATTGGGACAGCACTTGCCCTTCACGGGAACGCGCATTTTTGAGACTGAGGGTTGAGATTGAGGGTTAAGGGGGGAATTGGGATTCAGCCTAAGTTTAAAACACAGACAGGAGACAGGAATATGGTGCAAAAGGTGAAGTATATTGACTAGTTCCAGGCAGATAATATTTATAATATTTGCACTAAGCATAGAGAGCAAACAGTCCAGTTATTCAGTGAACCTCAGTCCAGTCCAGGGTATGGAATGAACCAGATCGCAAGTTCGCAGAGTTCACAAAGACGATGTCCAGTGTACGTCCAGCCTATCAGTGTCTGTTTACAGTGTTGTGTGGGGGTGCAGGCAACAGCGCCCCCACCTGCACTGTCGTAGGTCGTAGAATGTTCCACACCTTCACCGGTTCTTCAAGCCTAAAGCTTTGTGCAGCTCACCATCAGCATCACAATGCATGGGATTATGGGACCTGGCCAGTACGGAACGGGATCTGTTATGATCAAAATAGTAGGAACATTATTTAAATCCATCAAATCAAAACTAAATCTCAGTTTGTCCATTCAAACTTCAATAGACAATCTGAGTATACTCCAAAAATAACCTTCAATAAGGCCTAAAAAAACAAAAAAAAATGTTTGTTTCCTATTATGCTCTGAAAAAAATAGGGTAGGAAGATAAAAAAAATTTTTGTAAAATAATTTTACTGTCAAATCTTATGAAATGTAGTGTGTAAATCCTTGCCGTATATCCAAATTTATCAATATCTTGATTTAACACCAATGTTTTCCTTGTAGACACTGAAGGTTGCATGTATTTGACCATTTGTTCAAATCTTAAACTCCTGTTTTCCTCTGTAATCTGCACATCTTTTCTCTTTTTTCCACATGAATCCTGCCCTGTAGAAATCCCACTGCATGTATATTCAGTCTCTGTAGTAGTTGGAGTGCACTCTGAGCTGGTTGGGGCTGTTCACACTAAACATGCTATTCCATTTCTATTTCTAAACTTGAATATTTCTCTTTTAACTCGTTTAAATCGCCAATTTCTAGAAGAAAGTGACGACACACCCGCACAAACACACACCGGAGCGTGGATGGCACCATTTCATAAAAGGAAATGACGTCAGAGCCTCGCGATAATTCACGCATGAATTATCGTGAGTTTTAGGATTCAGTATGACGGTGAGAAGGCAGACACCCCTTATCCGCCGAACTGGTTCCAGGGATGGTCTGGATTAAGTATCGTTTTTTTGTGTTTCCACCAACTAAGCAGGGGCCAAACTGGTCCAAGCTGAGCACCAATTTTGAACTGGCCTAAACTGGGCCGGACTCTGATGGCGCAACCCCCCGCATCATCAGTGGGTGGGGTTACAGACCCAAACAGGAGCACCGGCAGCTAAGGTCCGCCATGTTTAAAAGTACAACCAGCTGGTTTTTTAGTTTAGCTTTTAGAGCAAGAAGTAGAGATGAAAAAAAAGCAGCAGTGGACTGAAGAGGACACCCAGTGCTCTCTGGCCCGGTGGACTTCATCCTAAGTCCAAGACCATTTGGAGGGAACTTCATAATCAAAGCCGGTGGGTACGACCGGACCGGCATCTAAACAAACTAAAGTTATAGGGGCACTACAGACACCACAAAGGACAGCTTGGACACAGCAGCATCTGAAAAGACTCCCGCATTTGGACCTGCTGGACTGTGTTTTAGGAGACCAGTGAGTCTGACTACCGGTGCACTGAACTCAGCAGGCTTCGGATTGTGGACCCAGCGGCAAACAATACAGATAAGTTTTGTTTCTCAAACACATGATGAATGACTCACAAAAAGTCGACTTCAGAAATTAAAACCAGCTACAAACGTTACGGACGACATGACGCTAGCTACTGGTATGCAAATAAGATTTCCGTGTTGTCGCTGGGTGGGTTTATAAAAGGCAGACCCGTACAGTTAACTGAACCGTGTTACAGTAGACAGGACTATGGTCCACATTGGGGAGAACATGTCAATAAACCAATTTTTAATTCAAAAAGTTAATTTTATCTGCGTTTTCTTTACATGAACCTAACTATACCGCTCTGCTGACCTCACTAATCTGTTCACAGACTATCCTTGTATTATGTCTGTACGTATGTTATATAGAAACCCACGTTAATGTTTAGCACAAATGCCACAGAGTGAATATTTGTGTTTTTTGCCTGTGGATTGCAACATAGGCTTGTAAACACGACACAGTCACATGATTGTCTATGACATAGTAAATTAAAGCCCTCTGCAGAATCATCTAAGGCGACCTTTGATACAATATTCCTCACAATAAAGCTGCGATATTGGAGAGGAGGGCCAACTTATTCTTCACTGATGACCCCTGCCCTTTATCACAGAACGAACTTGCTTTATGGACTCGACATGATCACAGCGTCCTCTTGAACAAACTCACACCAGATAAAAATCATCTCATGCTAATTCCGCCGCTCTGACACAAACTTACCCGAGCGTCTCCGCTGACTTGGAGATTCATTTTTCATTTTTCTTCTTCCACTGAGCCAGTTGTCCCGGGGCCGTCGCTGTCTCGTGTCCTCATATGGACACTCCGACAGCTCAAGGAAAGGAAGGGGCCGGTGGAGCCAAGTGGCCCCGGGGCCCCCAGCCCCCTGTCCAACCCCCAACCCCAGGTCACTGAGCACCTTGGGTCAGCTGATCCAGCTCTGCCTGCAGCTGGGTGGGGGGGGTTGGCCAGCTACCGGATTGAAGAAGAAGAGGAAGAAGATGAAGAGGAGGCGGCCCCCCGGTGTCTTGTGTAATCAACATTTAGAGAACAGCTGCAAGCAGAAGTGTGTGTGTGTGTGTGTGTGTGTGTGTGTGTGTGTGTGTGTGTGTGTGTGTGTGTGTGTGTGTGTGTGTGTGTTTTCTTGGTATATTTGATGTGTCATGTGTGTTTGTTTCTTGTACGTACACATAATCCACCCCGACAGCCTTAACCTGGGTGTAAATAAAGTTTTGAAAGAGTCTTAAAGTATGGACTAATGAAATGCTGTTTTCCAGACCTTGGAAAGTCTGGACTTTTATGTGAACGTCTCAATAAAATATGGACAGAAGTTTCTCTCAGGTGAATTTTAGTGTATGCACAAAGACACATAATCCTGTCAGATAAATACACGAAGAAAGCACAAAAAATAGAATAGATTAGCCTTTATTGTTATGGTGTGCACAATAAAATATTAAAAACCTGAGCTTTCACTAACCAGTCGGTACTGGGGTGACTCTAGTGAAACTTGTTTGTGTGATATCCAGGCACTTCTGTGATTTTCATATGGTTTGAAAATGCTCCTGTTAGTAAAACATAATTCACTGCAAATTATGCATTCATTCATACATTTATTAACTATTAATTATGAACTGTTGTCAATACCTGTTGATCCATTAATCCTGTCAATACATGTAAATAATTGGTGCAAAATACAGTTTATCATCTTCTCATGGTCATCAGATATGACCCATTTGGACGTTCAGAGGTTCCGTAGTTACCATGGAAACACAGTTATCTTCTACAACACTGACTCACCAGTAAAACCCATGGAGTTGGACGGACACACTGGGATTGTGTTCAGTTAATGATATCTGTGGTGGAAATGTAACTTTTTTTTTCAATTTTCAATAAAGTTTCTATGAACATCGACACGATCAGTAAATAAAATCCAGGAAAATACACGATTTTCATTGAAAAAACACAAAATTCAGAGGATAATATGAGAATAAATGGTGATAAATCACTCAAAGTTGAAATTTTAAGAAAAATGTATTTGGGAGCGGCCAAAAAAGTAACACTGCGTCTCTATGGGTTAAAATGAATTCTTTTTAGGACACAGAACAAATACAATGTCAGCTCACAAATATAAAAGTACATCAAATCAAGGTCTGTGGAAAAATGGGTTTGAAAAAGTCTGGAATTTTTATTTGGATCAAAAACAAGCACCCTAGACATTGTGTACGACATGGTTTTGGGTGTTTTGCCCTCAGTGTCGGGGTCTTCACCGGCCAATCAAACCCCTCCTTTGGCTGCTAACTTGTGCTGCCTTCATGTGCCATGGGAATTATGGTAAACACTAGTTACAAACTTGAAAATTGCACATAAATACCCCCACACGTCATATATTCCACAGGAGAACAGGGAAATATTTTGGTCCATGAGGTGCTGTTAAGTTAAGGTTTTATTTATCTTATCATGGAGAAAGTGGTGACAAATACAACAAGTATGAACGGAGAGAAAAAGACCGAAAAACCACAAACGAGTGAAAAATTAAATACAAAAAGAAAAACAAGGTATGTGGTATTTCTATAAATATTAATATTAATATAGAATTGGAATTTAAGTTAAAAATTGCAAAAGACATCACGATCAAAAGTGGATTTTGTCTGGTTCAATAAAGTTAAATAAATAAAAATACAATTAAACCTGTAGAAACAAAGACAATGAAGTCCAATGAAAATTCGAGGTAAAAGGTGGTGGTTGCAGACACTGATGAAGGATGACGTAGTTAGAGTCAGTCAATAAAAACACGTCTGTGTTACAGTGTTACAATTACACTTTCACTTTCTCTGACGCTTCTATTTTGTTTCTTCTCTGTAAATAGAAACACAGAAGGAGCCAGTTAACATTTTGCCATATGCATTGTTTGTTTTGGATCTATAAATACTGTAATCGCCTGGGGTACAGCGCTAATGCAACAGATAGCTGCGTGTCGCACAACATTCCAACCAACCATCTGACTAATTACAGCAGCATACCATCCAATCCGGCTCCAGAGAACCTGCAAAGACCCTGAACATGGCCTTTCCGGTCAGGAAGAGGAAGCAGTGCTCATTGTTGCTGCCAGAAATAATTATTTCAATAATTTTCTATAATTTCCAGCATCTAAACAGAGAAGTCAGGAAACAAAGCGGGGGCTCGCCAAGCCCCGCCCTCACACGGAGGCCTATGAGAACGCTGCCACAAAAAGCGGCTGCCATCTAAAAACAGCCTCTGCAGCTGGCCGCCGCAGCGAGAGGCGGGCTTTCAGCACTCGCACCGCAGTCGCAGTTTACTCCGGCTAAATGTATGGAATCAGGCTCTCGCTAAAAACTACAATTACAGGTGATATACAGATTGAAATCATAGGGGCCGCTTTTTTTGTTGAGGAAAATTGTCCTAATGAGCGGTTTGGCGATTCATGGGGTGGAAGGGAGGGAAGGGTTGGAGCTGGTGTTGGAGGAGAATGTGAAAGTCTTTTCTCTTTGACTATGTGTGTGTGTTGGGGAGGTGTTGGGAAAAAGAGGGGGGGTGTGGTGGCGGTGGCGGTGGGGGCATAAACAGCTGCACCTGCTGCTGTGGCGCGTACTGCCACAGTTAATGATATCGGATGATATCATTAGGCAAAGTGCTCATAAACAGATGTTGGAGGCGCTGCCTAAACAGTGTCAGCTGAGCCGGTTTGCATTTCTGTGAACATATTATTTATATAGGGCATTTAAATTTGTTATGTTAATAACCCCTCTGTTAACATGCAGGATGTGGCATGGGGAGAAAACAGAGCCGAGGCCAACATGCAGGGGGGGCGGAGCTAAAGTACACCTCAGAGAATGATCAGAGGTGTGAAGAGCTGACATGTGCACAGCTTTAGGCCACACTCCATCTAATCCAAGATCAGCCGCAGTTCTAACTACAACTAGACCATCAGGCGGCGCAGACCCTCAGCACTTTACATCAGTGCTTCTCAACTGGTGGGTCAGGAACCAAAAGTGCGTCTCCAACCTGTTCGCCGTGGATCTCTATCTGGGTAAAAAATAGAGTTCATAAACAAATCCTGTGCTTTATTTTTATGGAGCTGAGCATCGTCCATTCACACTCCACAACAGTAGGTGGCGGTAACGCACTGTAAGGATAATTAACACCAGACATTTCACAGCAGAAAAGAAGAAGCAACAGTTTATATTCAAGTCATGATCAAACTCAGGTATGACGACAACTACATCCGATATGGAAAACAAAAAAAACAGTTTCATTTTAAGCCATAAAGACCCAAACAGTCACCAAATGTCTACTGACCTAAACTGTTGATCCACTAATCCAGGGCTGTCAAACTCGTTTTAGTTCAGGGGCCACATACAGCCTTATATGGTATAGAGTGGGCGGGACCAGTGAAATAATGTAAATAATAGGATACAAAGTTTTGAGTGAAAAAATGTAAAATTCTGTGATGAAAATGCTTAAATCTATGAATTGTACTCAAACATAACATGAGCAAATGTGAACAACCTGAAAATTCTTAAGTAAAATAAGTGCAATGTTAACAGTATTACACCTTAGTTTATCAATTATACAAGTGAATCACACCTTACAGATCACAGTGGATCTACAAATACACAGAACATTAAATAACAGGCTGAATAGTATTAAAATTCCACCTCATTAAGAAATGTTTGTTTTTTCCCACTTTATTTATTTATTTTTTTTAAATAAAAGCTTAGAGTGTAAATTAACGTTTTTGTGTAATTTTCCTTTTTTTTTTTTTTTTTTTACAGTAAAATAAAGAGAAAATTGTGCATTTTCCATTATTTATAGGTTATGATGATAGAATTTGACTGCTCTGACCCACTTTAGATTGAATTGACCTAAAATGATCTGAACATCCTTGATTGTTAACATCTTCAGTGTAATTTTTACATAAATTGATCCCAGGGGCCAGATTGAACCCTTTGCTGGGCCGGATTTGGCCCCCGGGCCGTATGTTTGACACCTGTGCACTAATCTGATCAACACATGTAAATAATTGGTGTAAAATACAGTTTATCATCTTCTCATGGTCATCAGATATGAGCCATTTGGACCATCAGAAGCTCCGTAGTTACCATAGAAACACCGTCATCTTCTACAACGTTGATTCACCAGTAAAACCCATGGAGTTGGATCAGTGACACTGGGTTTATGGTCAGATAATGATAGAATTTACTGATAAAGTCACCGTTTCTTCAGTTTTCTCTGTTTTTAACATAATAACCCCCGACTTTAACCTGAGCTTTTCTGAACACCTACATGACAAATGAATTCAATGTAGGAAAATACCTGATTTATAATGAAAAAATGCTGAATTATGAAGATAATTTTATAATAAATGCTAATAAATCAGTTAAGAAAAGTTAAAAAGAGAGAAAAAAATTATTTGGGGTTTGCCATAAAAGTAGCAGTGGGTCTTTACAGGTTAGTGCTTGAATAAGTGATTGAAGGCAGTTTTCAATTTTTAATTGAATGCTTATTTTAGTTTTGGCTCAAATGGACCTAATTTAGTTTTAAAGAGAATATTTCCATATTTATCATCACCACCTGCTGGTCACTTTAGTTTTCCATTAAACTTGTCTTCTGTGCTTTTATATTGTGATTTTCTCTATTATCTCAGGTTCAAAACACATCATCTTTTCATTAAAGACATTTGAGAAATTTAACTTTTATAAATGTGGGTCTTGTCTTGTCATTGGGGGGTGATAGTGGGTCCTGAAACCCACCACGCAAGTCACTTTATCTTCAGTTTTCTCAATAACCGTGGAATTTACTCTGAGCTTTTATCCATTTATCGACATGATCAGTGAATTAAATATAGAAAAATACCAGTTTGTGACTGAAAAAAGTAAAATGCAGAGGATAATAAAATAATAACAGGCAATAAATAGAAGAGAAATTCATCTGGAAGGTAGGGCTGTGTTTGTCAGCCTGTTTTTACCTCCGCCAAGAGGTTCTGTTTTCATCTGCGTCGGTTTGTTTGTCTGTCTGTCAGCAGGATAACTCAAAAGGTTATGGATGGATTTTGATGGAATTTTCAGGATATGTCCGCCCTGCGGTCTCCGAGTGCTTTTCTAGTTATTTTAGTTTTAGTCTAGTCTTTGTGCTAAACTCATTTCAGTCTCAGTCAAGTTCATAGTTTTTTCATCTAGTTAAGTTTTAGTTTATTTAGTTTTCTTCTATATCAGACACATAACCTGTCAACATAAAAAAAAAAAAAAATCTTCGTCAGAGGTATCACAAGGTGGTAAGGGACGGCTTTTAAAATGTCTGATGTTCAACGAAAACTAAAACTAGAAAAGCACTCAGAGTGCAGACCTCCGCCCCCTTGTGGCCGGCTGAAGTTGCTGCAGCGAACGAACAAACGAACAAATGAACACACAAACAAACTCTGGCGATCACATGACCTCCTGTGCGGAGGTAACTATAAGAACAGAGACACTCGGAACTTTGTTGGATTGTTACTTAAGTTTTAGTCGACAAACTCTGAGTATTTCAGTCAGAATAATACATGAGTATCTTCATCTAGTTTTAGTCGACGTAAACTGATGACATTTCCGTCTTGTTTTTGTCAATGAAATTGTATTTTAGTCTCCTTTTAGTCGTGCAGTTCTGTTTAATCTGGTCAATATCGTCTTGACAAAACCATCGGGTCCAGTCTGGCTCGGTCCAGGTCTGGGAGCAGGTCTTTTTGGACCCTTGGACGTTTGGAAGTTGAACCGTCCAGACTTCAGGTGTGAAACGTCTGATAACCTGAGGACCTCACAATTTCACGGCACACCTGCAGCCACACGACTAAAGATTATAACGTCAACTCATCTCGTCAACGAAAATGAAGAGACCTTTTATGACATTTAATCTTGTTTTATTGCATTACACATTTAATTAGTTATTGTCTACATGACCACTATTTTCGCCTCGTTTTTGTCACACGATAAAGGTTTGCTGATGAAGATATTTTGTTTTATGTAAATGAAAGCGACACGACTGGAAGCTGTTTAAGGGTTAAAACCCAGAGGACAATGTTATCTTAGAAAAGGTTCGATATATGCACTCTGCCTCTCCCATGACACAGGAAGTTCTCGAACCTTAGATTTAAAAAAAGAAAAGACTGAATCGCAGAGGAAGGAAACTTACTTTTCTATGTCTATGAAGTGATGTCGCCCTTCAGAACTGAAACATAAAGAATGATTAAAAAAAGAAAAGGTTCAATGTAGAGAATACATCTGTTTGAAGTCGCCACAAAAGTCTTTAAGGGTTAAAACCTCAGTAAAACTCAAACAGGTCCAGTTAATTTCCTGTTATTAGTTCATGAATTAGTAGATTCAAAATGGAAACTGGAAAATGTGTTTTCTGTGAAACTGAAAATGAAGACCTGGAACATTTTTTCTTGTAATATTCTGGAAGGCAGGCGCGTAACTGTAGCAGGTTCAGGCGGGTCAGACGCACCTGAGCCCACGACCTTGGGGGGGGGGGGGGGTTGCGGGGGGGGGTTTTTTTTTTTTTTTTTACAAATCCATCACATAAACGCTACATAAACTGATAATAGATCTGTGATGTCATTGTAGACTATTTCGGAAAAGTAACTTTGTTTCTATTGCGATTACTAGGAATTCTGGGTAGGCGGGTCCGTTAGACTGATCTGCATATTTCCATTATCCTTGCGAGCGAAACAATGCCTGTATTCCGCGTGTCGCACCGGGGCCCGCGGCGAGCTTCTTACGCCACTGCTGGAAGGGTTTTCAAGGTTGGCTTCAACATCAGGGGATTCAATTTGTGACGTTAACAATAAAAGACACCAAATCTGGGATAAACATTAACAATAGTGAAACAGATTATGGTATCGATGATTTACTGGTAAAGTGGAAATAGTTTATTCATAAATGTCACTTTTTCAAAACTAAACCCACGATGTCTCACTGGAGGAATGAACTCAGTCTTTTCGCAAAATCTTTTAAACTAATTGAACAGAAAAATGCCGGTGCTCTTGAAGTCTTTTTGACTGAATTTGATTAAATTTCATATTTATTTGTATTTATTATAAACTTTTGCATTTTCTCCTTTTGTATAACCTTTAATAATGCCCCTTGTTCTTGTTCCTTTATTATTATTGTTGTTGTTGTTGTTGTTGTTGTTATTATTGTATATTATGTGTACCTGACAACGGAATGTAACTTTATACGGTGCCTTGTTTGTTTGTATTTCAAGTTTTGCAATTTGAAAAAAAAAAGTTGACGAATTAGTTCTAAAAACCAAAACCATGTCTCAAATCTTTTATTTTTTAACTTCTGCTTTAAAGTTTGACACTTTAAAAAGTCGATGAATGACTGCGATTGACTCCAACCTTCATCGCACATTTGGGCTTTTCCACCTCCCTGACCCTACCTACGATTAACTTAACGCTCATTTGCATAAATTAATATGATACAGGACACATTTCCCCTGGATTTAAGGCTGTGTTTTCCTCACAAAGGCTGCACCCAAACACATAAATTCAGTATCGAGCAGCCGTTCAGATGTGTTTTGGGATCATTTAGTCTTGACGCTCGGTAAATTCTTAACTTGTACTCACCAATTAAATCCCGAAGTGAAGCGGACGTCGTCACTGCTGCTCCTCGAACCTTCATCTGCGTCTTCACACACTAAAACAAAACACAACGCAAATGCAGGAAAGTCAACAGGGTTCAGGTTTTCCTCTGCACCACCGTTTTATTTTTTACGCATTGGTTTAGTGTGAACCTCGGAGCAAAACTGAAAACGACGAAACCGTTAAAACTGAAATTCAGTGACTGTACAGAATTCATATGAATATTTTAAAGGTTACGTCTGCATTGGATTCTGGGCCTAAATTGAACAAATGATGCATTCACTGTCCTCTCATTAGCATCAATATTATCAGTAACAGACCTTTTAGATCAGTGGGTAACCCCCATTAAGTCCCAATGACCTTGACCTTTGACCTCTGGTTTGTCTAATTTGTACCATTTTAAACATTTACCCTGTGATTATAATGCCATTACACAATCATTTGATCTATTACATACATTTTCTTCATAAATGTGTATCAATTATTCACTTACACTGTTGACCTTTGACCTCTGGCCACCAGAATCTTATCATTTTACCTTATTTGTACCATTTTACACATATTAAAAATGCTATGTGGTGAGAAAATTGATGATGTCACAGTCAGTTTGATTGTTGCCCCTGTGGTTATAATGTTATTACGTCATCATTTTTGTCTAACCTTTGACCTCTGGCCACCCAAATCTCTTTAGTTGATCTAATTTGTGCCATTTTATACATTTACCCTGTGGTTATAATGTCATTACATAATTATTTTATCCTATTGCATATATTTTCTTCATAAATATGTAGAAATTATTCACTTGTACTGTTAACCTTTGACCTCTGGCCACCAGAATCTTGTCAGTTTATCTAATTTGTGCCATTTTTAACATAAAAGAGATGACTTGTGGTGAGAAAAGTAATGATGTCCCAGTCAATTTGATCGATGCCCCTCTGATTACAATGTCCTTACATAATCATTTGATCCTATTACATACATTTTCTTCATAAATGTGTCTAACTTATTCACGTGTACCAGTAACATTTAACCTGTGGGCATCCAAATCAAGTCATTTTATCATGAGAATGGATCAAAGTTTGGTGAAATTGGGATAAATTCACCAAAACTGTGACTTCATAACATTAAATCTTCATTTACACTCGTAGCCTTTGACCTCTGGCCACTGAAATAGCTTTAGTTTTTGTAATTTGTGCCATTTTAATTATGTCATGGTGAATTGGATCATTGGCCCTGGGATTATGATGTCATTACAGAATCTTTTTATCCTATTACACACATTTTTGTCATAAACGTGTAGAAACTATTCACTGGTACCGGTAACATTTGACCTTTGGGCATCCAAACCTAGTCATTTCACAGTGAGTCTGAATCAGTGTTTGGTGAAATAGGAAGAAATTCCATGAAGACGTTCCTGACACAACTTCATAACATGAATTCTTCACTTATACTGGTAACCTTTGACCTCTGAAAGCTCTCATCTTATTTGTGCCATTTTGAACCCAATGGAAATCCACTGTGTTTAAAGAAGTGATGATGTGACAGTGAATGTGATCATTGACCCAGTGGTTCTGATGCCATTACAGAATCCTTTTATCCTATTCCAGACATTTTTCTCATAAATGTCTTTGAATTATTCACTTGTACCAGTAACATCTCATCTAAATACACCGAGTCTGAATCAATGTTTGGTGGAATTTGAAGAAATTCTGTGACGGCATTCCTGAAAGGGCCTCATAACATAAAAAAAAAGGTGTAAAAAGTAAACAATAACAAACAAACTCTCAGAGCAGGGATACAGATATGAAATCCACGAGCGGAAGAACGCTCGCCACAGAACTCCAGCTGTGCATTTAGCAGGAGGCACAGAGCCTCACTTTTAACAGCACTCATACACGTGTTAACAGATTTATGTAAAAGGTTAACGTCCTTGTGTTATTCTGCTCAGGCGCTGCCATTTCACCCCCTCCCCTCCACCCCCTCCTCCCCACCGCCCTGGCTGAATAAAGGGAGAACAGGCGCCCATTTCCCTGCCACCATTATGCTCATTTGTCCTGTCAAGAGAATGACAGGCCGTTTGACTCTTCCCCAGATACGACCATTAGGTAACGCTCTGTCATCTGACAGCGAGGCATTCTGCCGCTCCCTAAAAACCCCCTAATTATTTCCTTCGCCAGAGACAGGCGGCGGCGGGTAGGTAATTTTTAACCTTTCACGTGCACCTGGGGAACCCTCCTCCGGGGAGCCAAGGTGCCTGTGTGGCATTCAGTCATCAAAACATGACCTTTTATGGCCGTTCGGAGAGCAGTTGGCACCGGGTGCCACGCGCCGGCTAATGCTAATGTTGATGACTAATTTATGCATCAGCCGACCGCATCTGCAGCAAGTTTAGGTTAGCAACAATGTGTGATGGAGCAGCGAGAGGAAGGGAGAGGAAGAGGAGGAGGGGGGCCACAGAACAAGCAGAGGTGAAAGGCATTTTGGGGGAAGGGGTGGGGCTTCTGAGACACCCGGTAGCCCTTCACGACGGGGAATTGAGGGGGCTAATTATGTTGCAGGGAATACATTCAGCGTGACCAGTGAGCCTTTTTAGAATTTGTCGAGTGCAATCTGACTAACGTGGCTGACCTTTACTTTTTTTTAGCCCAAATTGCGGGAGACCAGAGAGCATGCAAGATGTGTGCATATTCTATGACCTAATTGCCTTTTTTCTTGAGAGGCTAAATGCTACACTGCACCTGTACCCCCCCTCTTCCACGTCAGGAAGTGGGATCAGGATGTCAAAAAGCTGCATCATGTGCATTTTAAGGCTCACAGTGGACACTTGAGCACATTTACAGTCGGTTTACATTCTGACATTACTGCGCCCAGGAGGTGGGGGGCGCTTTCACCCAGCTCGGCTTCTTCAGTGAGGATTAAGAGATTAACTTCAAACACTTTCCACGTCCTTTCCCTTCCTGTCAGTTCAACCAGCGCTGACCTCTGACCTGGGTGACCCTGGTTTTGCTTCTTTAAAAAAGGAATCTAATGTGAAAATACATAGTTTTTGCATTTGCTATAATGTAAATATTTCTTCATTCATTTGAACCTTTAAAGACCCAAACATCCAGCAGCAACCGAACGCATCTACTGATATAAGCTGTTTAATACCTGTCGATCCATCCATCCCATCAATACATGGAAATAATCAGAGTAAAACGCAGTTATTCCTCTTTTCATGGTCATCAGATATGAGCCATTTGGACGTTCAGAGGTTCTGTAGTTACCATGGAAACACCGCCATCTTCTACAACTTCTATATAAAAAATTAAAAATAAAGGTTGAATTAAAAAAAATGAAAAAAAAAAGAATGAATGAAGGTTCAATAGAAAAAAAAGCTTCAGAAATATACATGAAAAAAATCCACTAAGCAGGAGGAACACTGTTATTTAAGCTTTTTAGGTGATTTATCATCATTCATGATATGATCCTCTATGACTGTGTTTTATCTGTGCTTTTATTTGTGTTTTATCTGTGCTTTTATTTGTGTTTTATTGTGTTTGTATTTCATTGACCCACTGTGAAGCACTTTGTCACCTCTTTCATCAGTGAAAGGTGCTATAAAAATAAACTTGACCTACTCTGTGTTTTGCATTTTATCAGTATAAATCAGGAGTTTTCCTGTATTTAATTCACTGATCATGTAGATGTTCACAAAAGCTCAGATTAAAGTCATGTCAATAAGTGACTTTTTCAGTCACATCAGTTGATCAGCTGCTTTTGAAGGCGCCCAGAACAAGGGACAAGCTCTGAGGGGATCAGGCTGTAGCTGCTGCAGGTCCGGACTGTGGACCACCCTGCCACAGACCTCCTCTGTCTGTTTTGAAACCCACCTGTTCTCCTCATGCAACGTTGATATTTTTACTCTGTTTAGATTTTAACTTGTTTGATTTTATTTGATTTATATATTTTTTTATGCTTTTATTTGGCGTTGCATTTCCAGTGCAGCACTTTGGTCCACTGTGGTTGTTTTACAGGGCTTTATTTTTTTAATAAAGTTGGATTGGACTAACTCAGTGTTTCTCCAATTTTTTTTTCTTCAGGTTAGGACATGTATCAGGTGGATCTAATGGTTTAGTATTGGACCACCCTGGACTCATGTTGGTGATGTGGAACTAGATAAAGAGTTTGGGGAATGATC
>JAQQZY010000013.1:10964131-10974388 GCA_030068375.1 Ostorhinchus rueppellii | reverse complement strand
ACACGGGGAGAACATGCAAACTCCACACAGAAAGGTCCCAAGGTCCCGCCCGGGAATCGAACCCAGGACCTTCTTGCCGTGAGGCACTAGTGCTAATAATATAATGCTAATAAAGTGGGTATAGAAGATGAATAAAAAAAAATACATATATACTTAAAGAGGCAATAATATATCTTTCTGACTATGGGTAACAGTGTATGCAAGCATTAAACAAATGTAAGGTATTTAAAAAAAGCTAGTGGCGACAATGTTAGCGATATTTAATGAACTAACTAATGTTAGCAAATTTGCCTGGAAATTAAAAAAAAAAAAAAAAGTATAAAAATACTCAAAGAGGCAAAAATATACTGTTCGAACTCAACGGGCAACAGTTTATGTAAACATTAAAGAAATACAAACTATTAAAAAAAAAAGCTAATGACGACAATGTTAGCATTACTAATTACATTAGCTAACATTTCCAAATTTGTCTGGAAATTTATATATATATATATATATATATATATATATATATATATTTATACATACTTACAGGCAAAAATATATTGTTCCCACTCTATGGGCAAAAGTGTATGAAAGAGTTAAAGAAATATAAGATATTAAAAGAAAAAGCTAGTGACGACAATGTTAGCTACATTTATCGCATGAGCTAATGTTTGTAAATTTGCCTGGAAATAAAAAGAAATATATACATATGAAAGCATTTGATTTAATTTGATAAGAAAATCCAATTTAGTTTCTGGTCAAATCCAGTTCAATGTAACTTTATGAAGCAACTTAAGCAACACATAAAACTAAAGCAAAACAGTAGAAAATAATAAAACCCAAAGAAATATATTTTAAGAGAGGATTTAGAGAAAATATGTAACTTAAAATACATTTTATTTCATAATTCTGGTGCAGATTCATACAAAAAATTACACTGTGGTATAGATCGGGTAAAAGCTGATCAATAATTCCAGTTTTTTTAGTGCGTCGTAAATGTGAGCAAACAGTTATAATTCCCATCAAAACAAACAGGTCAATGAACATTTAAGGTGTTTAAGAGTAATTGTAAAAGTTCCGTGTAGTTATTTAGACGCAAAACTGCAAAATGAAAATATGATTTTACTTCTAAGATGAATAAAAAGGACAGAAAAACCAACATTTGGCAGAAGACACAGCATGAAACCATCAATCACAAACGTCCGTCAGGATCCAAACAGCCAGTTGTAACATTCACGGTTTATTACGAGAGAACACACTCATTCACACACACACTGTCATGGGTTTTTTTTTTTTGATGCAATAGCAGACTTGGCAGTGTGTGTTCGTGTGTAGAAATATGCAAAGCGTTCACATCAACAGCACCCCGATTGAAAAAAAAGATGTGGAGAAAGATGTGTTTATTATACAGAAATGTGTGACGGGAAAAAAATAAATAAGTCAAGCCTATTCGCGATAAAAAAACATCTTCCACAGAATTCGGTCGTGACCCGACGACCCTCAAACCATCTGAAATCCACTGGTAAACTGAACGTATGTGAACAAAACCACATTAAAACACTATTACCGTCACAAACACACGTTGATACGACGGTGTTTATGTCCATTTGACGCACTTCCACTTAAATACACTATTAATATGATGCCCCAAAGCCTCATGGGAAATGGAGTCCCATATCACCAGACAACATCCAGTTCTAGAATCAATAAATCAGACAAACCGAGTCTTAAACACACATTAAAATGATACAAGAGGAAGAAACAAAAGGGAAAATAGGACTTTACGCACATAAATGGAATATAAATGTTTCATTTTTATTGCAAATATGTAAAAAAAAAAAAAAAAAAAACTCCTCTTACTGCTCTTTTCCAATCATAGAAAGTATATATTTGTATGTGAAATTAACTTAAATATTGCATCAGTTAGCAGGACAAAAAAAAAAATTCTGTTTTATTTTATTTCAATACATTTTCACCAGTTGCACAGTTGAAAATAAGCAAATAAATCAAATTGTAAAAAGTTGCATGAGATACAGTTGATTTGATCACATTTTCAGACGCTTCACTGAGCATCTTTGCATTTTTCATCATAAAAATAAAATTTTTTATGCTCTGATTTGACAATTTTTAATATTTCTTTTAGGTTTTGATGAAATTACAGCATTTGAAGTTGAAAAAATACAAAACAGATGATAAAAGTGATGCCGTGACGTCATTAATGTCAAATATTTTTTGTATTTTTGAGTGAATTTTGGTCAATGTGTCGTTTATGTACATGTGAATATTATGGGTTTTATATTTTCCTGCTTTGCTGTGTTAATATTAATGAAACTGTGTTAAATATACATGACTCTGACCTGTGTTTTAATATACGTTATGTGACTGAAGTGGTACGTTGACAGAAATACACTCTTGATATCATCATAATAACTGTTAAATAAAAAAAACAAAAAAAAAAACTTTAATGGATGATCGTTACGTTACTGAAATTTTACATTTTAATATAAATAAATACAACACACATTGTAGTTGAATGTTATTTTTGCTGCTTATTTGCAACATTTTGGACTCAAATCAGTTTTAGAGCAAAAAAAACCATAATAAAGATAATATTTGCCGCATTTATTGACAGTATTGGTGTTTTGGTGTTAAATGACAGGAAATTTTTGGGACTTCAGTGTGTAAAAAGCTTGTGTTCACTCCATATATTTGTGAAATTTTACAAAAACAATCACTGTTTGGTCTTTGACTATTATTCCCTTCAGGCTCACAGGCTCCTTCTGCACATGCTCAGTTCGATCTGATAAGTGTTTTCCCACTAATGTAGAAAAAGGACAACTTTAAAGGTAAAAATGGAGGATATAACAGTATACTGAGCTTAAATGTAGTAAATATCATCTATTCGAGTTTAGTTTGTTATAATCTCTCATCATAAACTCAGAAATACGTCATA
This sequence comes from Ostorhinchus rueppellii, assembly GCA_030068375.1. NCBI lineage: Eukaryota > Metazoa > Chordata > Actinopteri > Kurtiformes > Apogonidae > Ostorhinchus > Ostorhinchus rueppellii. Next base: position 10,971,450 of record JAQQZY010000013.1, on the reverse strand, counting down.
ATAGTTTATATGACTAAGAATTGTATTGTTTTTTCACTATTATAGAAAAAGGACGAAGTTTTAAAGGTTAAAAAAAAAAAAAATCGAGGTTAGTTTGTTGTAGTTTTATTTCGAGCACATACAATCATCTCTTGAAACTTTGTCCTTTTTCTATAATAATGAAAAAAAAATACAATTCTCACACATCTAAACTATTGTAATGGAGTATTTCTGAATTTATGGTGAAAGATTTTGATAAACTGCACACATATTTATGACATTTAACCCTGATTTTTACCTGTAAAACTGTTGTTTTTCTATAATAGTGAAAAAATATAATTCTTTCACATCTAAACTATGAGATATTTTGATAAACTAAACACATAACCTCTATTTTTACCTTTGAAACTTTGTCTTTTTTCTATAACAATGACAACAATACAATTCTCATACATCTAAACTATTATAAGGGAGTATTTCAGAGTTAATGATGAGAGATTTTGATAAAATAAACACCTATTTACCCCATTTAACCTCCACTTTTACCTTTAAAACTGTCCTTTTTCAATAATAGTGAAAAAAATACAATTATTTCGCATCTAAACTACTATAATGGAGTATTTCTGAGTTCATGGTGACAGATTTTGAAAAAATAAACACATATTTATGACATTTAACCTCCACTTTGTTGTTTTTCTATAATAATGAAAAAATATAATTCTCCCACATCTAAACTATGAGATATTTTGATAAACTAAACACATAACCTCTATTTTTACCTTTGAAACTGTTGTTTTTTCATAATTGTAAATAAAAAACAAACACTTCTTACACATCTAAACTATAATTATGAAGTATTTCTGAGATAATGAGAGATTTTAATAAACTAATCACGTAAATAGATATTTATGACATTTAACCTCCATTTTTACCTTTAAAACTGTCCTTTTTCTATAATAATGAAAAAATACAATTCTTCCACATCTAAACTATGAGATACTTTGATAAACTAAACACATAACCTCTATTTTTACCTTTGAAACTTTGTCTTTTTTTCTATAACAATGACAAAAATACAATTCTCATACATCTAAACTATAATAATGGAGTATTTCAGAGTTAATGATGAGAGATTTTGATAAAATAAACACCTATTTATGACATTTAAGCTCCACTTTTACCTTTAAAACTGCTGTTTTTTCATAATAGTAAAAAAAAAATACAATTCTTACACATCTAAACTATAATAATGGAGTATTTCTGAGTTTATGGTGAGATATTTTAATAAACTAAACACATAAATAGATATTTATTACATTTAACCCTGATTTTTACCTTTAAAACTGTTCTTTTTGTATAATAGTGAAAAAAATACAATTATTTCACATATAAACTATAATTATGAAGTATTTCTGAGTTAATGATGAGAGATTTTGATAAAATAAACACATATTTACCCCATTTAACCTCCACTTTTACCTTTAAAACTGTCTTTTTTCAATAATAGTGAAAAACCCCCCACAATTCTCACACATCTAAACTACAATAATGGAGTATTTCTGAGTTCATGGTGACAGATTTTGATAAACTGCACACATATTTATGACATTTAGCCTCCATTTTTACCTTTAAAACTGTTGTTTTTTCATAATAGTGAAAAAAATAAACTTCTTACACATCTAAAACTATAATTATGAAGTATTTCTGAGTAAATGATGAGAAATTTTGATAAAATAAACAAATATTTATGACATTTAACCTCCATTTTTACCTTTAAAACTGTTGTTTTTTCATAATAGTTAAAAAAATACACTTCTTACACATCTAAAACTATAATTATGAAGTATTTCTGAGTAAATGATGAGAAATTTTGATAAAATAACACATATTTATGACATTTAACCTCCATTTTTACCTTTAAAACGGTCCTTTTTCTACAATAATGACAAAAACACAATTCTCACACATCTAAACTACAATAATGGAGTATTTCTGAGTTCATGGTGACAGATTTTGATAAACCGCACACATATTTATGCCATTTAACCTCCTTTTAAACGTCCTAAATATCCATCTGTATGCGTGTCGTTCATCCTAAACTCTCCACTGTGTTTGCTCCACAGTGGGTTCGGCCGCGGCCTTAAAAACACCGCCAGGTCGAGGGGAACGTGCTGGTGCGTTTTCCGGAGCCTCTAATTGAATGAGGAAAACGTCCCGGATGAGCGCTGGGTTTGGGCTGGAAGAGGCGAGTGTGAGCGGCGTCTTTTAAACTGTAGGGTGCAGCAGTCGTCTTTGAAACCACACCACACCACGGGCTGCAAGCAGAGCGAGGAGGAGGAAGAGGAGGAGGAAGAGGAGGAGGAGCAGAGCCAGGCCTCCGCACAACAATCAGTACAGAGCCTTAACGAAGAGGAGGAGGAGGAGGATGTGTAATTACAGACTACATACCAACACCCCGGCGTCATTTACATTAGTCGATGTCATGGAAAAATATTAGATGAAGATTGTTTTTATCTGGAGTGAAGCATGATGGGACTTTACACACACGCACGTATATGTGACAGGCCACTTGACCACTTAAGTTGCAGCGATTATGTCATTAAGCGACGCCAACCTTCAGCCAAATCCGCAGCGTCACGGCCCGGATCGGCCAATCAGAGGCCGGCGTCGACGCTCCACAGCCGCTGTTTTAATTTACTGTCATGTCCTCGATTACATTTTTTTTCCTTACGTCCTGTTTTGTTTTGTCTGTGTGTGTGTGTGTGTGTGTGTGTGTGTGTGTGTGTGTGTGTGATCTCGGCATATTTTCCTCTTTTTTTTTTATCTGTACGGTTTCGCCTCAGACGTTCACATCCATTCAGCTGGAAATACTTCGACTTTTTCCTTTTAAAGTCGAAACACAAACATAAAATGGTCACACTGAACACCGGGAATCTGAAAACACTTTGATTTTCAACCGATGCTGGACAGAGTCTGGTCAGTTCGACCGAAAAGTCAAACCTTTAGCATTAATGCCACGTATTTATGAGCGTTACTTTCCTGCTTATGCACAAATATCAGTCAAAAACCTGATAAAAGACACATAAAAGGTCCTTTAATATAAATGTAATAAAGGCATAAACTGTGAAAAACCTTAACATGGAACGTGTTAATTATTATTATTATTATTAATTATGAGGAAAATATGCAAATTACAGTTATTTTATCATTATTTTAGTCATTTTATGGGTTTTTTTTTCTGCAAACAGGTGACATTGTATTGAAATAAGTCGGTGCTTTAACTGTTTTTTAATCATATTTGCATGAAAAGTGACACATTTTTGATCATTTTTTCCATTTTATGCCTAAAACTGAGTTGAAAACCTGCCAAAACACACATATGTCCGTTATTACAAATGTAATAAAGGAATAAACTGTGCGGAACCTTCTTAATAACATGTTCATTAATTATTATTAATTATGAAGAAAATATGCAAACTACAGTTATTTTATCATTATTTCAGTCATTTTATGGTCTTTTTTTAGTGTTTTCAGTCTTTTTTCTGCAAACAGTTTAGCTTAAATTGAAATAAGTTGCTTCTTTAAATGTTTCTTAATCATATTTTCATGAAAAGTGGCACATTTTTTTTTATCATTTTTTCCATTTTATGCCTAAAACTGAGTTGAAAACCTGCCAAAACACACATAATATGTCCTTTATTACAAATGTAAGAAAGGAATAAACTGTGAGGAACCTTCTTAATAACATGTTCATTAATTATTATTAATTATGAAGAAAATATGCAAACTACAGTTATTTTATCATTATTTCAGTCATTTTATGGTCTTTTTTCTGCAAACAGGTGAGAGTAAATTGAAATAAGTTGCTTCTTTAAATGTTTATTAATAATATTTGCATGAAAAGTGACACATTTTTTGAGAATTTTTTCCATCTTATGCCTAAAAGTGAGTTGAAACATTTAAAGCAATGACGAGGAGAAAAAAATAAGTGACTTGAATTCTAGTCAAAGTTCCTTCAGGTTCTACTAAAACTATATGAACAATTAGAAATGACGCAATATATTAAAGAGAATTATGAAGAAAATATGCAAATTACAGTTATTTTCGCACAAAGTCAAAAACCTGACAAAAGACACATAAAATGTCCTTTATTACAAATGTAATAAAGGAATAAACTGTGAAAAACCTACTTAACATGTTAATTATTATTAATTATGAAGAACATATGCAAATTACAGTTATTTTATCATTATTTTAGTCATTTTATGGTCTATTTTTAGTCTTTTTAGAGTCTTTTTTCTGCAAACAGTTTAGGTTAAATTGAAATAAGTTGCTTCTTTAAATGTTTCTTAATCATATTTTCATGAAAAGTGACACATTTTTGATCATTTTTTCCATCTTATGCCTAAAACTGAGTTGAAAACCTGCCAAAACACACATAATATGTCCTTTATTACAAATGTAATAAAAGAATAAACTGTGAGGAACCTTCTTAATAACATGTAGTAACATGTTCATTAGTTAATTGTTAATTATGATAAAAATATGCAAACTACAGTTATTTTATCATTATTTTAGTCATTCTATGGTCTTTTTTCTGCAAACACATGACACTACATTGAAATAAGTTGGCTCTTAAACTGTTTTTTAATCATATTTGCGTGAAAAGTGACACATTTGATCATTTTTTCCATCTTATGACTAAAAGTGAGTCAAAAATCCACCAAAACACACATATAGACACGTGTAGAATGAGAGACGACACAACATATTAAGATAATTATGATGAAAATATGCAAATTACAGTGATTTTATGCTGTCTTTTCTGCAAACAGTTTAGATTAAATTGAAATAAGTTGCTTCTTTAAATGTTTCTTAATCATATTTTCATGAAAAGTGACACATTTTTGATCATTTTTTCCATCTTATGCCTAAAACTGAGTTGAAAACCTGCCAAAACACACATATGTCCTTTATTACAAATGTAAGAAAGGAATAAACTGTGAGGAACCTTCTTAATAACATGTAGTAATTACTAATTATGATGAGACTATGCAAACTACAGTTATTTTATCATTATTTTAGTCATTTTAAGGTCTTTTTTTGCAAACACGTGACATTATATTGGAATAAATTGGTGATTTAACTTTTTCTTAATCATATTTGCATGAAAAGTGACACATTTTAATCATTTTTTTCCATCTTATACCTAAAAGTGAGTCAAAAATCCACCAAAGCACACATATAGACACGTGTAGAATTAGAGACGACACAACACATTAAGAAAATTATGATGAAAATATGCAAATTACAGTGATTTTATCATTATTTTAGTCATTTTATGGTCTTTTTTCTGCAAACACGTGACACTATATTGAAATAAGTCGGCTCTTAAACTGTTTTTTAATCATATTTGCGTGAAAAGTGACACATTTTAATCATTTTTTTTCCATCTTATGCCTAAAAGTGAGTCAAAAATCCACCAAAACACACATATAGACACGTGTAGAATTAGAGACGACACAACATATTAAGATAATTATGATGAAAATATGCAAATTAGTGATTTTATGCTGTCTTTTCTGGAAACAGGTGAGAGTAAATTGAAATAAGTTGGCGCTTGAACTGTTGCTTTGTTTTGCTAATCGTATTCCGCGGCTGTTTGAGTATTTCAGGAGGATTTCATGGCTGCTTACAATTACAGGCAGGTAGTGGGTTAATCTGGGCTCATTCATGCAGAAAGCAGCGCCGTCGAGCTCAGAAAACGCTTTGGCCTGTTTGTTATGGAGGAGCCGTGCAGCCTGTTTACTGCCCCGTCTGCGAAACCACACCAGAATCGAACCGAATTAGCAAAAAAAAGTGCAAAGTTCAAGTGGGCCTCTGGGTATTGATCTGGTATCGGATGGAAGGACCGAAGCTGCAGGATCACGAACAGCAGTCTGATGTGATACGATGTTTCAGAAGGGCCCACGTCTGAAGCATTAACACTGGACGCATTCTGCACATGCTCAGTCCAGCTACGACAACACACGCTCCATGTTCCATGTATATGATGCGCTTCATGTTTTAAAAGTCTAATTCTTTTTCACCTTTTTTTCCCTGATTGTATTTGCATGAATTTTAAAGTCCGATCCAGCCACAAAAAAAAGGAAAAAAAATGGAGTAAAAAATGCACATGGACACATTTTAGCATTTAGCATTTAAGCTAGCATAGAAATAATAATAATAATGCATATTACTCAATGTTGCTGTTAACTATTGACATGTCTGGCTGCAAAAACTCAAAAATAACAGTAATCTAATTTTTATATTCCATATGTATATTGAAAAAAAAAAATTGTAAAAATGCACATGGACGCATTTTAGCATTTAAGCTAGCATAGAAATAATAATGCATATTAATCAGTGTTGCTGTTAATTATTGACAATATGCCAGGCTGCAAAAACTCAAAAGTAATAGTAATCAAATTTTTATGTTGTATATGTTAAAAAGAAAATTGTAAAAAATATACATGGGCACATTTTAGCATTTAAGCTAGCATAGAAATAATAATAATAATGCATATTACTCAATGTTGCTGTTAATTATTGACAATATGCCAGGCTGCAAAAACTCAAAAGTAATAGTAAGCTAATTTTTATGTTGTATATGTTAAAAAAAATTGTAAAAAATATACATGGGCTCATTTTAGCATTTAAGCTAGCATAGAAATAATAATAATAATCCATATTATTATTTTATTAGCATAGAAATAATTGTTATTTTAAATAATAATTAATAATTATTATATAAAAGCATCAAAAATCTCGCTTTGTGAAATAAAAAAGATGGCAACTAAAGGGAAAAAAAATGGTATGAAACCTGACACTCCTACAGCGCTGCACACATTACGTGTTTTGCTGATTAGAAGGACGTCTGAGGGCAGGAAACCTGAAGATAGAACCAGCTGCTGGTCTGTCACAGTGAAGCTCATCATCATTTTACATCAAATTTGTCTATTTATATGCAAATTCTGGCTTTGTTTTCAAGTAAATGTTCTGTGACCCTTCGATGCTAGTCGGGCTGCTCGATTATAGAAAAAAATCATAATCCCGATTATTTTGATCCATATTGAAATCACGATTATTTCCACGATTATGCCTTGAATTTAGAACTGCATTTATTTAACATTAAAAAAAAAAACGCTCTCCTGTTAAATAGCTATATAAAAAATGTCTTGTAATGTTGTTGTTATGCCTTTGGATTAAAAATGTTAATAATTTAATAACTGTAGTAAGTTAGCTGAACAGACTTCAGTTCATTGTGCATAAATATGTAGGTTCATTTCCTGTTCAAACGG
>JAQQZY010000013.1:10873022-10883152 GCA_030068375.1 Ostorhinchus rueppellii | reverse complement strand
GACTACGAACATTTCTATGTCCTATACATGGAAATATAGCATAGCGCCACCATGTGGTAGATGAATGAAGTGTTAAAATGGGGTTTTCCTTGTAAAAGGGGGCGGGGCCAGCATACAGACACAGTATATTTTGACTACAAAACATTTCTATGTCATTGAAATAGAAATCGGACATAACACCACCATGTGGTAGATGAATGAAGTGCTAAACATGTGGTACATATGCATACCATTTGCCTGAAACTTGATGGGGCTGTGCATCTGACTTGGACAAAAAGAAAACGACGACGGGATCGGGTGACGATATGCCCCGCCTCTAGCCGCAGGTGCGAGGGCCATTTATCGTCGCTTGCGGCTTTAATGATATCTGTAATCATTTATGTCTTGTAAACCATTCAAATATGGACAATTATAAGTAAAGGAACATTTTCAATATTTCAGAAATTCGTCCAAAACTGAAAAATCAAAATTTGTCAAAACCACGAACAAAACTTGTAGACATTGTCCCAAGGAAGCTACAAAAAAATGTTAAATTATCCAACCAGCAGTTCTGATAAAGATAGTTGAAATGTAGACATGGTTGAGGTTGATTTGGACTTGCTGAGGTCACTCAAGGTCAAAGGTCATGGATTCAAATGAAAGTCCATATATGACTTCCAATCAGTGCTCAATAGTAACTATATTGACATCTGTAACCATTGCCCTGTTAAAAACCAGCAAAATATAGACCATAAATATTTCAGACATTTCTCAAAAATTGAAAAATAAAAATTTGTTGACACTGTGAATAAACTTTGTAGACATTGTCACAAGGAAGGGAAATACAGAATGTGAAATGAATACCACCAGTAGTTTCGGAGAAGAAAATTGTTGAAATTGGTGACCTTCAGTTTGACCCTTCAAGGTCACTCCAGGTCAAAGGTCATGAACCCAAATGAAAGTCCATATATGACATTCTATCAGAGCTCAATAGTAACTATAATGATATTTGTAATCATTTACATGTTATAAACCACCCAAATATATCCCATTATAAGTTAAAACACATTTGTAATATCTCAAAAATGTGTAAAAAATCTCAAATTGTCAAAACTGTGAAAAAAAGTAGATATTGTGTCAAGGAAGCTACATATAAAATTTTAAATGAATCCGACCAGTAGTTTTAGAGAAGAAAATTGGTGAAAACATTGATGACCTTGAGTTTGACCCTTTGAGGTCAAAGGTCATGAACTCAAATGAAAGTCCATATATGACTTCCTATCAGTGCTCAGTAGGAAATATATTAATATGTGTAACTATTTACATGTTATAAACCATCCAAATATAGCCCATTATAAGTTAAAACACATTGTAATATTTCAAAAATTCGTCAAAACTGAAAAAAAAAATGTCGACATTTTCCCAAGGAAGCTGCCTATAAATATGAAATGAATCCAATCAGTAGTTTAGGAGAAGAAAGTTGCCCAGATGTAGACATTTGTGACATTGAGTTTGACCCTTTGAGGTCAAAGGTCATGAACTAAAATGAAAGTCCATATATGACTTCCTATCAGTGCTCAGTAGGAACTATATTAATATCTGTGACTATTTACATGCTATAAACCAGCAAAATATGGACCATAAATATTTCAGAAATTCTTCAAAAATTACAAAAAAAAAATTGTCAAAACTGAAAAATTTGCAGACATTGTCCCAAGGAAGCTGGATATAAATGTGAAATGAATACGACCAGTAGTTTAGGAGAAGAAAATTGTACATACATAGACATCGGTGACCTTTAGTTTGACCCTTTGAGGTCACTCCAGGTCAAAGGTCATGGACCCAAATGAAAGTCCATATATGACATCCTATCAGAGCTCAATAGGAACTATATTGATATCTGTAACTATTTACATGTTATAAACCACAAAAATATGGACCATTATAAGACAAATTTGTAATATTTTTAAAAATGGTCAAACAAGTCAAAAATGTAACATAAAATATGAAATTAACCCAACCAATAGTTTTGCACAAGAAGAACAAGCTAATGAAGACCACCCGAACACACCGCGACCTTTCCGCGAATAAACCCACCGACACTGAAACAGGTCCGTTACCTCCGGAGCGGTTCCGTCCTCTTCCAGGTGGACCCACCAGCACCGCCGGAACGGGAAGAACCGCCGTCCACGTCTCACAACTTAGGAACTGGGAAGAAAGAAAGGACAGGAAAACAAGTTGAGTTTAGACGGAGCGGTTAAAAAAAAGGAAAGTGAGATGTATAAATAAACATGGTGGAGCACATTGGCTGCCCCGCGAGCCTGTTTTCAATTCCCATTCGATTAAAGCGTCCCTGCAGGAGCCGGTGAGGTTGGGTACAGGGTGAGGTGCAGAGACATAAATCAAAGCGGTCCAAGGAATAGTAATCCTCGCTGAACATTTTGGACTGATTGATATAAATAACATTGTCCTCGCCATCTGTCCAAAGAGGGACCTTTCCAGTTAGTGTTGAGCGGCAACGGCAGAATAATTAATGAATGGTGTCCTTTGTGCCGGTAATAAAGAGGAGACAAATTATGTTATAATCCAACTGCTGCTCGTTTGTCACAGCCAAATAAAATGTCAAATAAAAGTGAGGGGCCACAGTGTTTGTTTAATGGAGTGCAAGCTACCTGCTCCAGAGTCTGACAGCAGGGTGGGACGGCTGTAAAAAAACAAAAAAAAAAAAAAGAAAAGGAAAAGCATGGATTGGACTCGGTGAATGTGGTGCAGCGCCTTGATTATATGCTGATCGTTTAGCAAATGTTCACAAACACAAACGCGGACTTTTCCTTCCAAAAAACCGCTCCGTGTGTCCATTCTGGATGAGATCACGACCTTCGCCACTAATTAAACACGGAACGCGCAATCTGTGTCGTCCAAGGAACTGGGCCACGAGGACGAAATAGGTCAAACGGACAGAGAGGACAACAAAAGGACCCCATACTGGACTGGATCTGTGTTCATGGAGTCAGGACTCGGCTTTAACACTTAAAGACCCAAAAGAATCGACTGACCCGACATGTTTCAGATTTGTTGATTCACCAGACAGCGGACGAAAGATGTCTGTTTTTATCGATGAAACGCATTTTGGTACCTGGCACTTGTCCAGCTTTTAAGACCCAATAATAAAAGAGAAATTTATACACATTTCCCCCCAGGATGTACCGAATGATGACCTCAGACAAATGCAACAAAATTATACTTTTGCTCTGAGCCATCCCAAAATTTATTAATTTCTATTAAAATATTAGGGTCAAAAATAGGACCCAAATATGGACATTAAAGCTACCTATGTGCCAGTGTATTAGGTCTGAAAACATGGCTGTAAATATGTTGATCCTTGTGTTTTTTTTCATCCAAACGTGGGTTTTTCATGAATCTCAGTCTCGTTTCAGGTTTTGTGTGTAACCCATTGTGTCCACTGGTGTTACATGCGGAACCTGCCCATTTATACACGAATAAATTTTGAGTGAATTTGCAACTACGGTCATTTTTGGGACTCACTCTGCCTGGCATGAATTATTAGCTTGATTCCAAAAATGTACCAGTGAGAGATAAAAAGATATTTAAAAAAAAAGTTGACGGACGTTACAGCTAGCGAAGGAGAAGAGTTTTAAAAGAAATATGTTGCGGTATGTGAGGACACAGTGGGAAACTGAATGATTTTTAAATTTAGTGCTATAATATTAATGAATATATCTGTAAATCAACATGATATTTGCAATCGTGGCCATGTTTATAGAATGGCTTCTCGTGTCATATCGCAATAATAAATAAACAAATCATCAAAGTTGTGATTTAATGGAAAAACTGACATTACGGACTTCTGTTTTTTTGACATTTAGTAAACAATCGGTAAAGTTTTGCACATAAGCCGAATGGAAAAGTGACTCGGGACATCATGCTTAATAGAAAGTTGGGGGAAAAAAATAGGCACCCCCCAATAACTCCGTCAACACATTTACCAATAGCTTTTTATTCTTGCTTAATTTATTTTTTGCAACCTGTCCCACTTAACTCAATAAAATTTTCCTCATTCGAAAGAAATTTTTAAGAATGATCAGCTTTTTATGTATTATGAACACATTACTTGAAATTATATGTGTTACATTTATTAAATGTTGCAAAGTTCTATAAATAAAGTTAAACTAAGAAACTCAGCAGTAAGTCATAATTATAAAGGTCTCAATACGTTGCCCAGGTGCATCCCATTATTTCTACCACTGTGTTCTAGTACAGGGGTCAAAGGTGACGCCAAATCCCAAATTTCTTGCTTGGCGAAATGCTTTTTGACCCCAAATATAAATATAAGGAAACAGTCTAATCCTTGGACACTCCCTGAACTGAATCACAAAGCAAGAGCTGGATTTCTTTGATCGTACTCTGTTTTTCATCTGTATGCGTAACGTGAAACATCTGCTCAGGTATTCATAACCTGAGATCAAGGTTGGATTGCTGTCATTGATCGGCAGAAACACCTAAATTGAATTTGTATCCCTCATCTCACCTCTCTGCAAGCCCCACGCCGTCATAACCGGAGCCCAAAACCTGAGTCTTAAGCCCCTGACGAGGACGCTACGCCCAGAAAGACGAAAGCGCTTCGATATCCCGTCGACACATTGTGATTCTCGACACAAGTGGTGACTGAAGTGGAAGAGCCGGTCGACAAGTCGGAGAATTTTTAGTTTTATATCATACGGCTTCACTCAAAACTTTGCACTGAGTGTTGTTTGGATCATGTGACTCAACAGTGGGAGTTGGACTGTCATTAATCCATAACGAGTCCAACATATGGGATTAGGAGTCGTACAAGTACAGTGGTTGACATCAGGGAGAGGTGGTCTTCCCTCAATAAAGGCATGAGGAAAGCCACACAGAAAACGGTTTTTAGCGTCATAATGCCGCGCCTGTCGACTGAACAACGGAGCAGGGCCCTGGGTAGGCTAAAGGTGGGACGAAGTGCCCGACCAGTGGCTCAGTGTTGTAGGTGTAGTCCGTCCAGCAGCAGAAGAAGGATACATGTTGGACTATTGGATTATCTGAGAATGTTGCATTACTATAAAAGGACTCAGGAACTGGAAATGAATTATCTTCAGGTAGATAAGCCAATATTTCAAAAATATGCTGTGGTTATTTAGAATATTTGCTTATTGTTTATTGGGGATCCCCGTTAGCTTCCATCATAGTGGTTGCTAATCTTCCTGGGGTCCCAGTTAAAAACTTCATTGGTAATACAGTGATAATGCGTTCGCGACAAACAACAGTTAGCACATCCACTAAATACAACTTTCACATATGATACACCACAGATTTTAGAGTTCTTTTAAATACATATTAAGTAGGTGAGTTTCTCAGCCTTTGTGGCAAGTTATTCCGGAGTTGTGATGACCTATATAAAACAGACTTTCGTAGTAAATTAGTTCTAGGCCGATTAACGACACTACAAGCACACCGAGTAGAATGTGAGTGTGTCTGATTTGCATATCTGATATTTTGAAAAAATTAAAATCGGTTAACCAGTTAAAAGATTTTTTTTTTTAAAATACTAATAAGTTGTACTGTAATTTATTTTGGAGCATAGGCCAAGATAGCATGTGAGGCATTTCCTTGACATTAGTGGAGTAAGGACATTTCGGCACCAGGCGGGCAGCCTCGTTTTGGACGACCTACAGCTTTGCGGTATCAGTTTTATCGGCAGCGGACCATATAGTGGAACAGTATTCAAAACAGAACATTTGAATGTAGTAAAGGTTATAATGTAAACTGTGTCCCATTTATAAGCCGGGGACTGCTTCTGGGGTGTCCGATTACAAAATGGATCTTGTAAATTAATTGTCGATTTTAATTGTTTGTAATAATTTTGAAATAAACTGATTGATTGATTGATACAGTGGAACAATGAAATTAGTTCTGTTCATGACTGACCCCGTTCAGGACGACAAAGAGTGACGACTACTCATCAGGACCGCCCTATTGTCCTTCAGCATCTGCGCGATCGTTTATGCTTAGTCAGGTCCACGAGGAGACGTTGTACTGCCTGTGTGGGTGGGTGGGTGTCGGAGCCCATACCGACTGTTCTGTTGGGTTGTTTTTTAACTGTGTGTTGCTTTCGATCTTGTTCTTCATTTTCACCTTGTGTTCGTTGTGTTTAATGCACCTGTTTATTATTATCCAAATTGACCCATTAACATTTAATTCATCAAAGTCAACCCACAAAAAATAACGAATCTGAATTGTCCAAGTAAGAAAATTCATTAGAGTCGCACAAATATCTGAATCCAGACTGGTGTTGCGTTTTCATTCCTCTGAGCATACTTTCAAGAGGCAGGCCTTTGCGAACCCCGCCGCTGCGCTGGTATCCACAGAACAAGTGCAAGGTGAACTTGAACTCAGTAAGTTCAGAAGTGTCCTGGGAGCCAAGGACGAGGGAGGAGCTGCCAAATCGCACCAGCCTGGTAAAAGGGAGGCGAAGGCAGCCGACAGGAGCTGAACCCTCTGCTATATCGCCTCCAGGTCCATCAATCACGCTCCAAATTAAAGGCGAGGTGAGGCTTAGGCTTCACTGGCAACATTTGACATCAGACTCACATCAGACGGCGATGAGGACATCACCTAGATCGGGAGGATCCTCCATAGGTACGCTCATTCCACCCACGTCTACGTCTCGACGGGGCCCGTATTATCCACGCCAACAAAAGGAGGAGCCGCTTTGTGCAATCAGCAGCGTTCTGTACATATTAAACAGTGCAACATTCTCAAACCAGGTTCATTTTAATTAGAGGGGAATTTGATCACTGCCGTCTCCCACGGGCGCTTTTGATGTTAATAAAACAAGCTGTACCTTCTCAAAGCTGAGCTCTCATTCCAAAGCAGGGGAGCTGAGCGGGTGAAGCACGGGGAGGAGGGAGGCAAGGGGTGGTGGTGGGGGGGTTGAAAAAAAGTTCCCTCTTCAAGTCAGAACTGTAGGGAGGTGTCAGAGGAGAGGCTGTGATCCATAGTTGTGTTGGGAAATGGTGAGTGAGGGCTAGCAGAGGACGGCGCTCACAGGGATTATCAATGTCAACCAAGCGCATCGCTACCTTCTCCATGCACACGGCCTCATAATGAACGGCTGAGGTGCTCGTCATTATTGCTCTGATACTTTGGTGTATTCATTCAATGGATGTTATTAACAAAAGATCCCGAAGATGAGATTCACCTCAATAGCAAGTGATGTTATTTGTCTGGATGAGCCTTTGAGTCGAGCGGAATTCAATAAAGGGACGACACCGGTGAGCGTTTTAGAAATTAAAAGTCTGATATTCACGACGCGACGGCAAAACAGAGGGAGGGGTTTCAAATAAAAGAAAATGTTTGAATGTTTGAGGAGAAAGGTGATGTTGGAACATTTTAGATTCATGTACGTTCATGTTGGAATGTTTTAGCATCTTTATGATAGTCGATTGTTTCTTAACAGGGATAGATGGATGGACGATGGATGGATGGATGGATGGATGGATGGACACGCAAATGGATGGACAAATTAAAATACAGATGGATGGATGGATGGATGATAGATGGACGATGGATGGATGGATTGATGGATGGATTGACAGATGATGATGGATGGATGGATGGATGGATGATGGATGGACTGATGGACAGATGATAATGGATGGATGAATAATGGATAGATGGATGGACACGCAAATGGATGGACAAATTAAAATACAGATGGATGGATGGATGATAGATGATGATGGATGGATAGATGGTGGATGGATGGACATACAAATCGATGGATGGATGATGGACAGATGATGATGGATGGATGAATAATGGATAGATGGATGGATGGACACGCAAATGGATGGACAAATTAAAATACAGATGGATGGATGGATGATAGATGGACGATGGATGGATGGATTGATGGATGGATTGACAGATGATGATGGATGGATGGATGGATGGATGATGGATGGACTGATGGACAGATGATAATGGATGGATGAATAATGGATAGATGGATGGACACGCAAATGGATGGACAAATTAAAATACAGATGGATGGATGGATGATAGATGATGATGGATGGATAGATGGTGGATGGATGGACATACAAATCGATGGATGGATGATGGACAGATGATGATGGATGGATGAATAATGGATAGATGGATGGATGGACACGCAAATGGATGGACAAATTAAAATACAGATGGATGGATGGATGATAGATGGACGATGGATGGATGGATTGACAGATGATGATGGATGATAGATGGTGGATGGATGGACATAAAAAATCGATGGATGGATGATGGACAGATGATGATGGATGGATGGATGAATAATGGATGGATGGATGGACACAAATGGATGGACAAATTAAAATACAGATGGATGGATGGATGATAGATGGATGATGGATGGATGGATGGATTGACAGATGGATGGATGATGGTGGATGGATGGACATACAAATGGACAGATTAAAGTGCAGATGGATGGATGGATGATAGATGGACGAGGAACAGATGGATGGACTTCCATAACCAGGGCTTCACATCCTAACATTAGTTTCACGTTTTATGACATTTTTGTTTGCAACACTTTTTCCCTCCTTTTTAAACGACGCTAACAGTCGTCCTATTTGTCAATAAAACAATGACTGTCGCCGCGGCTGATATCGATATTTACCTACATCAATGTATGCGTCCTGCAGATTCAGACCGACACTTAGCTTTAGCGTTAGCCTTCATTACAGATCGCTGCTAAACGAACACCTTTTTCAAACAAACCTTGACATGCATCATAGTTTATCTGTTCTTTTTCTTTGGTTAAAGTGACGTTATCTTTGGTTTGTACTCAGTTACAGTAAATAACACCGAACTTTAACACTAGATTCTATCAACAATAATAGAACATATAGAATCAGAATCAGTTTATTTCCCATTTACAGAAAAACTGCAACGGAAATAAGTTGCAAGTGCTCAAAAGATACACAAAAGGCACTAACAAGTTAAAAAAAAAAAACAAAAAACTACATAAATACGATGAATAAAGTAGATATAGAACGTATACAGATGACCTGCTTCCTCTGTAGATATAAACTGCTCAGTCTAAGGTAAATAAAAAGAACACAACTCTTATTTTCATACGATTATACACAAATAAAGACAGAATTATGAATATTAAAGCTGGAAGCATCTGGCCCTGCAACTATCTGGTGCTAAAAAACATCCAATAATATATGATTTGATGATAAAACAGCAGCTTGAAGTAGCAAAACTATAGAAAATATGCAAAAAAAAAATGCATATTACAGTGAAATAAATGTAGATGTTGACTCTGAACGTCCAAATAAAGCACTGCTGAAATGCTGAGGAACTGCATTTTACCTTCATTATTGAAATGTACAGATATAGTCAGTGACTGAAAAGGTATTAAACTGTAGATCAGTAGATGTTGAATTCTTTGAGAGTCAATTCACAACAGGAACAAACACAACTTAACGACAGCTCTGAAAAAGCCCAAATATTCAAAAGTATTAACAGTACAACGGAAATATTCCACTGGTGTAAGTTATGCAAAGTAAAAAATTTAAAATGGCTGTCTTTAATCACTTTAGGTCAATTAACTGCTTGTGTGAGTGGATGTAAGGAAGCTTTAAGAATCAATTCATTTAATTTGATCTAAAACTGAATTAAAATGTAAAGCTTTCTATGGGGTAATACTGATAAAGAATAGCAGATTAACCCTTTAAAGCCTGAGCCTGAAATGGTCCATCTGGACTTTTTTTTCCCCAAGGAGGTTATGATTTTGCCAGGGTTTGTTTGTTTGTTTGTTTATTAGCAACATAACTCAAAAAGTTATGGACAAATTTTGATGAAATTTTCAGGATATGTTCACTCTAGGTCATGGAAGAGATGATTACATTTTGGTGGCGATCCGGATCACCGTCTGGATCCAGGAATTTTTTTAAAGGATTATTTATCATTGCGAGATAGGGCATGGTGGCACAGATTTGCATATGAGGTCATTCAGAGCCATCTAGTGGAGGAAAGTACAAACACTACCTTAAAAAAAAGTACAAACACTACCTTAAAAAAAGTACAAACACTAC
>JAQQZY010000013.1:10818723-10830011 GCA_030068375.1 Ostorhinchus rueppellii | reverse complement strand
GAAGAAGAAGAAGAAGAAGAAGAAGAAGAAGAAGAAGAAGAAGAAGAAGAAGAAGAAGAAGAAGAAGAAGAAGGGCTGATGTGGAACAAAAAATACAAAACCCATGGAAGTACTGGAGACCATCTGTAGAATAACTGTCCACTGTAGTGACCACTGCACATGTAAGGGTTAAAAACAAACAAAAAACCCCAAAAACAAGACAAACACCACCTAACAAATGTCCTCACTGGGGCTAACTCGTCTTAGATCTGGGTGGAGGAGATAACGCACAGACAGGATGCTGGGAAGCCTCGGCCCGCTCCTTCTGATATCCTGTCCCTGTAATTGGAAGCAGATCGGGGCCGCTGCTTCGTCAGCTAATCCTGCGACTGATAGGCAGGTGTTCGGGCCGCCGCCAACGGCACAGGAAGGCCGCGCTAAAAATACGCCCAAAGGTTGCAGACTGCACCTTTAAAGTCCGGGCCGTTTCCTCCGTCTGCCGTTTGGAGCCACCAGAGCGCCGAGTGGCCTGGTGCAGCTTCGACAAAAACGACTGATTATTGAACCAAGATCAAACATCTGCCCACAAAATCTTTGAACAGGCAGCCAAACTACGGAGAGCACTGCTATTCTGAGAAGTTTGTTTTCATGCCTTCTGTTGTGGTTTGACTGGGCGGGCGAGCCGTGCCTCTTTACCCCAAATCCACAGAGCCTGGATCCAATAAGCCACAGTATCTGACTGCGGCGGTGCGGTTGGCAAAGGCAGGACGCTTCAATCTACCTACCGTACCCCCCCCCACCCCCACTTCACTCCACATGCCGCAGAAAAGGTGCTTTTTCTCTTTCAAGCGTCCTTAATTCGCAACAAATGTCTGCAGCCTTTGTTCCTTTTCTCCTCTTGATCCCGGAACATTCCTTAAAAACAGTCGACCTCAAACTTTTAAAGCCTGCAGGTAAACAGCAGCCTCCGCGTTCCCCCCGAAGTGAAGGACGACTCTTTTGTTGACACAAGTCGTCTTGATTTCAGCTTTGGTTCGTTGGTTGGTTGGTTGGTTCGACGTCTGTAATTTGCCTACGGAGTACGGAACCCCCCTCCCCTGATAAAGTTCAAACAGGTTTGGACGGGGCTGCTGAGGTTAAAAATGTAATACCGCCGGAGTTTTTGGCTAAACTTCGCCGCAGTTTGGTCCAAAACCAGAGCCTTAATTTGATCAAACACATCAGTTCTGCTCCTCTGTCTTTTGTCATCACTCCCCTTTTTCCACCTCAGAGGTTTGCTGTTGCAGCTTTATTTGCACATGACAAAAAAAAAAAAAAAAAAAAAAGGAGAGTAGAGTCGGAGGAAAAAAGACGGATACAAACAGAGTGCGGTTGAGGCTACAAAAGCCCCGAGGGGTTTATAAAAACATCCAGAAGAGGAGGAAAAAAAACCAGGATTAGATCGCTGCTGTCATGGAAAATGCCTGTAACTGCAATTTGGGGTGTTTTTCTTTACCTGAATTCATACTTTCCATGGTCATTAAATGCGTCCTAATGCGCCCTGAGGTCTCGGAAACGTCCAAAAGGTATGAAAAATGTAAACAGAAAACGACCTCTCCTCAAAACCACAGCGGAATCCGACTTGTCATTCGATAGCTAGAATGTAATCAAAAGAAAACAAAAAAAAAAAAAAACACGGACAAGTAGTTGTTACGTTAAGTAGTCGAATCAAAATCGCAATTCTGTCAGAGCACAGATGAAGTTACCAAACACAGATATGGTCCAGTGGCGTTTTAGTTCTGTTTTGGTGAAGAGTCAAATCGAGAACATGTCAAAATAGAAGGATTTATTTCAACAAGACTGTCCAAAAGAAAGGGTGGAGACCAAAAACGAGTGGTGCAGTCATAAAAAATGCCGATAACCGCAATTTTGGGTGTTTGTCTTTACTTGAATTCACATTTTCCATGTTTATTAAATAAGTTCTAATGCACCTTTAAGTCTTTAAAACGCCGAAAAGGTATGAAAAATGTAAATAGAAAAAGACATCTAACCGAAACTACAGCGGAATCGTACTTAGCGTTCGATAGCTAAAACGTAATCAAAAAAAAAAAATGGAAAAAGTTATTTTAACAGTAAGTGGTCCATAGATATGATCCAAATTCTGATGTAGTAGCTTTTTTTTTTATTGCCAAAATATAAGGATTTATTTCAACATGACTGTCCAAAATAAATGGTGGAGACCAAAAGCGAGCGGTGGATCGCTGCTGTCTTGAAAAATGCCAATAACCGCGGTTTAGGGTGTTTTTTCTTACCCAAATTTGTACTTTCCACGGTCATTAAATAAGTCCTAATGCACGTTTAAGTCTCTAAAATGCCGAAAAGGTATGAAAAAAGTAAATAGAAAAAGACATCTAATCGAAACCATAGTGGAATCGTACTTGTCATTCGATAGCTAAAACGCAATCAATAAAAATAAAACAGAAAAGTAGTTGTAACGGTAAGTGGTCCATCAATACGATCCAAATTTTGATGTAGTAGCTTTTTTTGTTTTTTTTTATTTATTGCCAAAATATAAGGATTTATTTCAGCATGACTGTCCAAAATAAAGGGTGGAGACCAAAAACGAGCGGTGGATCGCTGCCGTCACGAAAAATGCAGATAACCGCGATTTGTGGTGTTTGTCTTTACTTGAATTT
The DNA here is from genome assembly GCA_030068375.1 of Ostorhinchus rueppellii. Classification (NCBI taxonomy): domain Eukaryota; kingdom Metazoa; phylum Chordata; class Actinopteri; order Kurtiformes; family Apogonidae; genus Ostorhinchus; species Ostorhinchus rueppellii. The sequence goes on along the minus strand of JAQQZY010000013.1, from coordinate 10,827,357 downwards.
GTACTTTCCATGGTCATTAAATGCATCCTAATGCACCTTTAAGTCTCTAAAACGCCTAAAAGGTATGAAAAATGTAAACAGAAAAAGACATCTAACCGAAACCATAGCGGAATCGGACTTGTCCTTCGATAGCTAAAACGTAATCAATAAAAATAACAGTTTTTATGAACATCTGTATAATCAGTGAATTAAAAATAGTAAAAATACATGATTTACATGGGAAAAACACAAAATATAGAGGATAATAATAGATTAAACGGTGATAAATCACTTAAGAAAAGTTAAAACACAAAAAATATTTGTGAACCGTCACCAAAGTATCCGTGGTCCTTTATGGGTTAATATTGTAATAATATATGTATATATTCACATCTGTATTGAACATAATTCACTTTGGCTTGTGATTAAAAAGTCAGTATTATCAAACTAAAGCAGAAGAAGAGGAAAATAATCTTCCATATGTAAAATACAGAGGTTTATATTCTGATACATTACTTGGTAAAGGTTAAATATTAGAGAGAAAAGATCAATAACAGTGGTTTTAGACTAATTATTATGTCCATTTAATAACAGATTTTGACAAAAAGTTACTTTTTCTTCAGTTTTTTGTTTCGGATTTAGTATTCCTCAACTTTAAGCTTGGTTTTTATGAACATCTGCAGAATCTGTGGATTAAATATAGAAAAATACATGATTTACACTGAAAAAAGGCAAAATATAGAGCGTAATAAAAGAATAAACGGTGATAAATCACTTAAGAAAAGTTAAAAATACAGAAAATATGACCTTGGAAGTGCCACTAAAGCAGCTCTGGGCCTTTATGGGTTAATACTGTAATAATATATGTATATATTCACATCTGTACTGAACATAATTCACTTTGGCTTGTGATTAAAAAGTCAGTATTATCAAACTAAAGCAGAAGAAGAGGAAAATAATCATCCGTATGTAAAATACAGAGGTTTATATTCTGTTAAATTAATAAATGACTTAGTAAAGGTTAAATATTAGAGAGAAAAGATCAATAACAGTGGTTTTAGACGAATTATGTCCATTTAATAACAGATTTGGACAAAAAGTTACTTTTTCTTCATTTTTCTCCGTTTCTGATTCAATATTCCTGCACTTTAACCTGGGTTTTTATGAACATCTGCAGAATCTGTGGATTGAATATAGAAAAATACATGATTTACACTGAAAAAAGGCGAAATCCAGAGGATAATAATAGAATAAACGGTGATAAATGACTAAATAAAAGTTAAAAATACTTTGGAAGTGCCACTAGAGCAGCCGTGGGTCTTTGTGGGTTGATGTTGAACTCGTGAACATGAGTGAAAAACAGCCCCTGACGACAGCGCTTGTTTTCCGTCTTCCATCCGTCGCTAATGCTTTTGTGTTTGGGTTTAGGTCACTTCAACCCTTTGTGTGAACGGCCTCATTAAGCGGGTACTTTTTCACCAAAAATCTCCCATCTCCTCAGAAGTGTGCGACCTCTTTTCTATCTGGGGCCAAATGTCACACTCCAAATGAGGGCCTCTCGGTTAATAACTCCGATGAGATGCGTTTTAAGTCCCCCTTTAGTTGCCTTTTGATCTCCGGTGCTGCGTTCAACAGGACTAAAGCTGGGACCGTTTGTCATAGCCAGGGGCGCTGGGAAGCGGCGAGACGGGGGCCCCGCCATGAAAATCTGACTGTCAACGTGCCCTCCTCAATTTATTAAGCAGCCCTCAGAGCGCCGAGCTGGGATTTTGACCCTGATAATACGAAGCCTAGGGGGGAAATGGCATTGAGAAGCAAGCTCCACATCCTGTTGTGCTGCGGTCAAAATGAGATGCTAATTAATTACCATTGGCATCTTTAGCAATGCGTGTCAGCTCCTATTTGGTGTATCAATCTGTTACGGGATCAAACCGAGGCACCAGAGGCCGTCGGTGGTTCCTACCTTCGCCATGAGGTCAGCGCGGAACGACTGTGACCCGTAAAACGAGTTAAGCCGCCCCCGGCTACGCATTAGCATAATGAATCTGATCATGTTATGGATCAATAACGGCGGCTCGAGTCTGTCCCTTCAAACCCTTCACAGTCTGATGGTGCGTTTCAGAAGTCACTTCATATCCCAGCTGCAGATATTTGGGATCATGCGGAAGTGGACGCGTCACAAGAGCTGGATTTAAGTGATGTTCAGATGTGGACAGGGGTCTGGATCAGCACCAGTGTCCGACAATACAGGGTCCTTTAACCTCACGTGGGTTTCTTGGATTTTGTATTTATTTTTTGGCACCAACAGGTACAGAACCAACAACAAAGTTCTGTTATGTCCAATCAAGTGTTATTATATGTTCAAGTGACTATTTTTGGTCATTTCCGCACACATTAAGACAGTGACAGCAGTCTACTGAGCTAAAATACATGTTCCTTTAACCTCAGGTGTTTTCCTTGGATTTTTAAAAATATATAAACTTAATTTTTTTATTTATTTATTTTGGCCACTTACAGGTATGGAACCAAATTTGGTAACTTCATTGACTTTGACTTTCTCTATAACAATCAACAGTTTTTGGAAAAATTTCACAAAAGTAAAAAAGTCTTATGTCCAATAACACACAACCGTTGAATTGTTGAATTTCAGAATATTTCTGAGTGATTATTAAGATTCTAATTATTATTATCATCATATGTTTAAGTGACTATTTTTGGTCATTTCTGCACAAATTAAGACAGTGACAGCAATCGTAATGTTCTAAAATACATGTTCCTTCACCTTACATGTGTTTTTCTTGGATTTTAAAAAAATATATATATACTTCTTGGATTTTGTATTTATTTTTGGTAGGGAACCAAATATGGTAACTTGACTGACTTTGATTTTCCACATAATAAAAATTTTGGACAATCTTCCAAAAAGTAATAAAATCTTGTTATGTTGTCCAATAACACACTAAGGTTGGAGTATTTCAGTAGTGGCTTTTCCATCAGGCTTATGCACAAAATTTTACCGATATTTAATAAATGTTATTATTATTATTATTATTATTATTATTATTATTATTATTATTATTATTAATAATAATAATAATAATAAAAACATCTTTCCATTGCAGTTTTGTATATCATTTGTGTGACACCTATAACCACCTCTTGCTAGCGCAAAAACATTTAATTGGAAAAAAAAAAATGGCGAAATTGTCATTTTCCCTTTCGGTAAATTTTTAAGTGAAAGTTATATTTGCACAATTTAAGGATCAATGGAAAAGTAACTAATGAGTGACCTATAAAGGGTTTAGCCAAACAACAATAACAACAGATTAATTTTGGCCTCATGATTCTTCAGTTACAATCTTCGGAATTTGGTAAAAAGTTGAAAATTAACACAAATTAGTCGTAAAGGAACAGGTTTATCTCACTGTTGACTTCTTGAACCTATTTAACAACATAATCCCGTTATTTGCTGCAGTTTCTTCTTCTGGATCACTCATTTATGGTGCGTATGAGTTAAACCGGCCCTCGGCTATGCATTAGCATAATGAATCTGATCATGTTACGGATCAATAACGGCGGCTCAAGTCTGTCCCTAAAACCCCTTCAGTGTCTGATCGTGTGTTTCATACGTCAGTCCATATTCCAGATGCAGATGTTTGGGACTATGGAGAAGTCGATACGTCAGAAGAGTTCCATTCAGGAGCTGCAGGCTTTATGTTTTGTACTATAATACTGTAATTTACGACCACTTTACATTATTCGTCTTCTTCTCCAGATTTATGCAATTGATTTGTAGAAACACTTGGCAGCCACTGGCTACAATTCAATTCACTCCACATCTCTGGAAGTTCACTTATTTCCCAAACCGTACATTTGGGAATTAATTAAAACGCACACATATTGTTAGCTGTACTCAAACAACAGTGGGGATATTTCAACTGTCACGTCCTCCATGTTGTTGAAGTTAAAGGTTCAATATGGAGAATCTGTGGAGAACTTTGTGTTGAAGTCTGTGTGCGATAAGAGCAGTCTTTTTGTATGTGAGCTGATTTTATTTTATGCTAACCGTAGCTAGTAGATGCTTTTCCATTGATCCTCAAATATCGTAAATTTAAATTGTGCATAAAAATCAGCGGAAAAGTGACAAATTCATCAAAATTCTCGTTTTTCAATTTCAAGTTTTTGTGCTGGCAAGAGGTGGTTTTTTGGGTGTTGCGAAATTGGTACGTTAAGCAAAACTGCAATGGAAAGACCTTTTTCACAAATAGAGTCATGTGAATAAAAAACCCGGATGTGGACGGATGAAAAGTTTCAACAAACACACCCGGAAACTGAACATTTTTAAATTTCGTACAGAATACAGGGGTAGTTTATAATCATAATGAATATATTTGTAAATCAACACTACATTTACGTTCATCGCCATGTTTATGGAATGACTTCGTGTCATCTTGTGATAATAAACAAACAAAGGATCGCATTTGTGATTTAATGGAAAAACCGACATTACGCATTTTGTTTTTTGACATTTAGTAAATATCGGTAAAATTTTGCGCATAAGCCTAATGGAAAAGCGATTGAAGTTGTCATTAAAGAGCAGCAGATTTGAAGCATTCAATTGAAATAAAATGAAAATGAAAAATTCAATTGAAGTTCAACTGAAGAAACTGAACAGTGATGTTAATTATTACCGTTATGACTTATTCAACTGAGACTCCAGTTTTTAGCTTCTTTTATTTTAAAAATGTGTTCAGTTTACAGTTTTTTCTTCTGTAACTATTATTTTATTGATTTATCATTCAGGTTTTTATTATTTCATTAATTATGATTTGTGTGTGAATGTGGTGAATTAATGTTGTAGAAGATGACTGTGTTTCCATGGTAACTATGGAGCCTCTGAACGTCCAAATGGGTCATATCTGATGACCATGAAAAGATGAAAAACTGTATTTTACACTAATTATTTACACATTGACAGTATTAGTGGATCTATCGTTATGAAATAGTTTATATCAGTAGATGGTTTTGGTTTTTGTGGGTTAACCGACTAAATACAGGGTTCTGGATGTTAGCAAATAGACTCTGAAAATAAGTAAAATAGTTGAAAAATGATCAGTTTTTTTGGTATTTCTTTCCTTATTTTTTTAAAAAAAGTATTTTACTAATTTTCTCTTCACTTTAGAGCTATTTTTGACTTTAAAGCCACATTTCAAGGTGTTTTTTTTGGTGAATTGTTTCTTGTTTTTCAAGTTTTTTGCTCATTTTACACTGAATTTACAAGTTTTCGTACATTTTCTCCTATGGATAATTGATATATTGACATTCAGAAACAGTTCACTTTTCTGTTATTTTTTTTTTTTGTAATTTTTCCCTTTCAAGTATTTTACTCATTTTCTCTTCAGTTTAGAGCCATTTTTCACTTTAAAGCAATATTTCAATGTTTTTTGGTGAATTTTTCTGCTTGATTTCATGTTTTTCACTCATTTTATTGAGATAAAACCCATTATTTACACATATTGACAGTATTAGTGGATCTATAGTTATGAAACAGTTTATACCAGTAGATGGTTTTGGTTTTTGAGGGTTAACCAACTAAATACAGGGTTCTGGATGTTAAACAATAAACTCTGCTCATTTTTCAATGATTTTACTTATTTTATCCTCAATTTAGAAGCATTTGTTCACTTTTCTGACATATTTTAAGGTTTTTTGGTATTTATTTCGTTATTTTTTAAGTATTTTACCAATATTCTCTTGCTTTAAAGCTGTATTCCAAGGTTTTTTTTTTGGCGAATTGTTTCCTTGTTCTTTTTTTTTTTTTTAAACAGATTTTACAAATTATTATACACTTTCTCCTATGTATAATTACGACCAAACTGCATTTCACACCCATTATTTACATATATGGACAGTATTAATGGATCTAAAGTTATTAAACAGTTCATATCAGTTGATGGTTTTGCTTTTTGAGGGTTAACAGACTAGCATTTGCTCACTTTTGTGCTGTATTTCAAGGGTTTTTGGAACATTTTTAATGGGGTAAGATGCTTCTACGATCAGTGAAACTTGTCCAATGTTGGGGTTTGGGATCCGAATAAGTGCCAAGCTGTCAAACTAAAAACTTCAGCTGAATTCGGACTCTGGTGTTAATTCCCAAATGACAAACCAACCGTGTTTGCCTGCTTTACATTCGCATTATATCGCGTTTAAAGCCCTGCTCGGTGCTGCTAGTATATTCCCACAGTCTTGTTAAATACTCTGGCGTTTATTTGGCCATTTTCTTTATTCATTTGCAGCGTATGAGTGATGTCTGTGTAAAATACATGAATAAATGTGTGACCGGAGGACAAATGGAAGAGAAAACGTAGTGTAAACAAATTAAGCTAATGCCCACGTGGCCCGATAGCCTCGACTGTATACAGAACTAATGGAAAACGTACAAAGAGGAGAAAATTAATCCGATAGGTTGACCAGGTTCCTATTTCATCAAGAGGCCAAGAGAAGCAGCAACAGTCATTAAGCAGAGATAATAAGCACAAGGTCAGGAGATTTCTGAATTATCTCCCCTTCTCCCCACTGTTCTGTCAGACTCCTATGAAGCTGTGTTCAAGAGCGAGCTCACGTTAATCAGCGCTTTAATTGCCACTTGCCTCCGAGTGTTTGGGGAATAAGGCCAATTTCCCGAGTCCCTTCAGCAGGATGCAGACAGGTTTTTGGAAAGAAAGAGGTCTGTTAGTGCATATCACTGTCACAGGAAGGAATCCGGTCCTCTAATAGAATTGGACGGTGTGAAGGGAATAATTTAATCCACTCAGTAACTTTTAGGTTCGTCCCCATTTATTTGGGATTTTATTCGTTTTAAGTAGCCGCTGCCGCTTTAGGTGGAGTCGTAAAAGGTAGAAGGTGCTAAAAGGCAGTCAGGAGTCATTTTCTCAAAGGTTTGCTCGAGTTTGAAGACGTTTCCAGACAGAAGTAGATTTTAAAAAAGAGGATTATTACTACGGTTGATGCCCAAAAATATAATGAGTGACCAAAAATAGATAAATCTCAGACTTTACGGTCCTTTCAACTCGATATACATTAGAGCTGTGAATTGGCAAGAATCGGGTGATACAAGACAATTCAAAATACGATATATCATGATACTGTTAACTCATTCACTGCCAATGACGTGTTTTGGCATCAATTAGCTTTTATTGGGGGGTTGCTAGGAAACAACCTGGCGCAACTTTGAGGAAGTATTTTGCATTCAGGCATTTTTGGGCGAAAACCACCCTGTGTTCGAAGGTCAATAACTTGAGAACCGAAAAAAACGGAAAATAATTTTTTTTGTCCACATGAAAGAAGAGACATTACACTTTATTTTGATGGGTGCCATGTTTATGTAGTCCAAGAACTGGATATTCTGCGAGTCTTGAAAATCAGTCAAAACGCTCTAAAACACCTGGGAGTGAATGAGTTAAAAAGGAAATATTTTGTTTCTTTTATTTTTTGAAATGATTATTTCCTTAAAGAATTGAATTACACCAGAAGTATGCATAAATATTAAACATTTTTATTTGATCGCAACAGGATCTGATGCTACGTCACAAAATGTTCCTCTGTTAAAACTGAAATTATGTTTTACCGACGTGACAGTTGAAGATCCTGCTCAAACGTTCACATTCCATTAGTTCAACAGTAAAAAGTGCTTTCAGGATGCTTCAAATAACCAATATTTAATAAAACACTTAAATAATAATAAAGAAAATATAAACAAAGAAAACAACAGTGAACCCCTGCCATGTCTGCATTTAAATAATTACCTAAAAATATCGATATACTACTGTTTAATATTGATACGGTATTGTGAAATGAAATACTGTGATATACTGCAGAACCGATATTTTCTTACACCCCTAATATACATACTTATTTTTCTTGTATTTGTAATTTTTTTTACGACTACTACTACTACTACTACTACTACTACTACTACTACTACTACTAGTATTATTATTATTATTATTTTATTTTTACTTTAATCCTTTGCTCTTTACAAATAATACTTTCTTAGAATTGTTTGAACTCATACTGCATTTGTACGCAGCATAACAGGCATAATGTGAGTGAATAAAGCTAGCTAGCTAGTACCTACGTAACCATGACAACTTAAAGCATTACTGCTGAGATAATAAGTCAACCTTAACTTTATAGCTTTATTAACTTTATGTTAGCATTAACATCGATGGATTTTGTTACATAAGTGTAAGTCATTACAATACCAGCATGTCAACGCAACTTCAGCTAATGTTAGCATTACTGCGGTGTAGCACTGAATACTAAACATTCACGGATAATGTGATTATATATATATATATAAATAAATAAAGAATCTTTCTATGGAAATTCATTCTTTGCATTTTACCCACCCTCATACAAACATATACAACACCCTTTGTTAGCATTAGCATATAGCACACATTTTCATCAGTCCTGTGGTCAAGTAGCCTAGTAAACTAGCCCGCCTCTGGTGGCTAAAATATTTTTTGCCTGAATCGTTGGTCTAGGCATGCTCCATAGAGCCTCAGCCAGGTCTGGTACAAATTAACTGATCCAATCACAACGCTCCATCTGTGTAGCGAGATTGTAGGGCGGGCTTAGCACAATGACGGA
>JAQQZY010000013.1:10784277-10796777 GCA_030068375.1 Ostorhinchus rueppellii | reverse complement strand
TCGGAGAAACTGTGCAAACTGTCAGATGAACAGGATAATATATTGTGTGGGGCATTATTTTGAAAGTACTTAATTCTTTACCATCTTTTTTCTATTTAGTTGGTTAATTCCCTTCATATCATAACTTGGTGGTGTCCTTAATTCATGTTGAGGTTTCCATGGAGTCGCTGAAGTTTATTTGTTTGGAAACCGCAACAAATATAAGTGCAAATACTGAGTAGAAGGTGCATGAACAACGTCACTGATCACCGGTTTTATTCTAGTTTTATGGAGGTGTAAAGTAAAAATTAAAGAAAAAAAACACTAATTTTCCATCCTGTAAACAGGGGGATCTGGCAGGAAACGTTTCGGTTTACTGAAGCTGAGGGTTGGACATCCGTGAAAGGGGTGGTGGTGAAAACATTAACACAACAGAGTCCTGCCTGGACGGGTTTGAACCACTAGAACTGGAATAATGTGGGGTTTTTAGCGTTCATTTACCGTCTGATGGGCACGATTCCATTCCACCTGCACTTCCTGTTCACACGGTGTTTTACATTTGTTTTCTATACATATAGTCTTTATAGATGCATTCTTTGGTTTTTTTATATTTATGAACATATTCTTGAGTGTCTTCATTTATTTTTAATCTAGCCAAGAACTACCTGTAAGAAAAATGTTGTTACCCGCAAATAATAATGATAAACATTCTTGAATCGTAGATCTTCAGACAGCAGGTCCTAAAGACCACTGAGATATTTTTGTAAAATTCGATAAAAAGAGATTATATTGTCACAATTTCAGTTCATATATACATATACACACACACACACACACAGTTATATAGTTATACACATCTATCTATAGTTTTATTTCCTTAGTCTGTGCTTCATTTCTTTGTGTATTTGGATCCTAATAGTTCAAACACTTTGGATTTCCCTCCAGCTGCTGATCAACTATCTTTATATTCATTTGGGCAAAATCCCAGTGGATTTCTACAACCTGTTTGAATTCCTTACGTCTATCACTAGTTACGACATTTGCCCATATAAGGTCAAGACTTCCAACGAAAAATTCTCTGAGTTCGACAATTATTTATCAGCAGCGGCGGCTGTAGTAAAAACTAAAAATATGTCCAAACTTTGAGTCGATTACCTCAAATGTTCAGTTGTTGAACCGGACAGAGCAGCACAGCCAACAACCTGGAGGGGGCGGGGCCTGGAGTGGCTCATGTGCATTTAAAGGGCCAACACTCAAAACTAGGTATGCACTGATACCAACAGCACTATCAGGGACGATACTCAGCCTGAGTACTTGTACCTGTACTCATAAAGGTAATCGGATACAAGCTCACTGATACCACTCACAGTGTGACATTCACTGTTCGATACAAAAGGTACGGAGGAGTAACGTCAGCAGCGTGGAGACTGAACTAAACAAACCACACTGACAAAAGTAACGCCGACTGGAAGTAACGTTAAAGACTCAGACGGATACAGACGCAGCGTTCTGTCCGTCCTCTGCGTCCACAGTTCTGTCTGTTTTCCAGGTGCTGGTGGATGCGTACGCAGATGGAGAAAACCAGCAGAACCGTGGAGGTAGAGGATCTGTTCAAAGAGTGAAACTACTGACAGATTTCAGACAACTACCCAGGGCTGGGCTGGTTTATGTCCTCCTTATAATACTAGGGGGGTAAGGAGCGGTGTGGACCACCGCCCACACAAGTGAAAATGAAACTTAAATTCAGTCTTTTCCTCCTGAAGCTTCACTTTTAAACCTTACCAGTGGAAACGCTGCAACATTAGTACCACATTAGTGTTCCTCTGTCAGCTCCATGTTTGGTCTTACTGACGTTCTTCTTCTTCTCATATAACTGTACTTTCTTCATGGTATTTGTCCAGTATGGTTCATTCAGAGCAGATTGATTGACAAACGCTCATTCCAACACCTTAAACATCAGTAGCAGCCCTTTGTTCCAGTCAGAGTAATGACAACCACAATAAAGCACATTTTTAAAAAAGGAACTAACAGCTGTAATGGGATTACTAAGCAGTCAAAGTGGTACTCGGTATCACCAAGTACTCAAATGGAAGTACTCGTACTTGGTCTGGTGCACTGCTAATCCAAACCACCTTTCTGGTGTCATTACTCAGAAATAGGGCTGAACATGGACCCGTGGAGTTGAAGAATTCAGACCCAAGCAGAGCATTTACAGTTTATATAAACCACAGGGACGTGACGGAAAATGAAGAATTCCATAAAAAAAACAAAAAAAACAAATATCACTCCTTGAAGAATTTCTAGTTCAACCGTATTCACATTTTTTAAGGATAGTTTGTACATGTACACATATTTTCAAAATATAATTAGACTTTTTTCACCGTAAAACAAATCGTCATTATTTATTTTTGTATTTTTTCATAACTTTATTTATAAAGCATTTTAAACTTAAGACAAACAGGAAGAGGAGACAACATAAGGTACAGCGAAAAGAACAAATATCCGTTATGCTCCTGAAGGTCAGTCCCCCCCCATCGTCCCAAATCGTCATTATTCATAAGCTTTTATTTTATTGGTCTGATCCACTCGACATCTTATTGGTCTGTAAGTGAAAAAACAAAAACATTTGAACACATCAGACGGTGGGATATGGGTCACGTATGAGCCAAAAAAATCCGATTCAAATTCCGGTCTGGTTTCGATAGTGCATTTATTTCGTGGCTGAGTGCGATCTCTCCCCTGCGCTGCGCTGCCCACTCACCGCTGTCCTTCTATTTCTTTAAGTACGAGTAAAACAGGTCTTTCTCGGGGCAGGCAAAGTGCTGACAAAAGCTCATCCCTGTGGCTTCGGCCTGTCAAACAACCTGCAGGAACCCGAGCGGCGGCTTTGATCCGCCGATGGGACATCAGTATTCCGCTCGGATCATGTTTACACAGCTTGGAGTGACTCCGGAATGGATGAAGGTGCTGCGTGGACGGGCCCGGGTCACATATGAAAGGAAATCGTCCGTATTGTTTGCGTTAACCTTTTACAAGCCGGCCCAGGTGGGAGGAGCTTAACGACACCGGGCCGATTCAGATCAACCGTCAATCACCCAGACGGAGGCTGAGCCGAGCTGGTGATGCTTTCTGATTCTGGCTGCCCGAGGTGATAAAAATTCATGCATAAATACTGCGCACATATAAATAACTGTTTATTCATTCATTGGGGATGAAAGGAGAGGAAAGTAGGTTCAAAGAAAAGGGAAAAAGGGAAGGAGGGAATGAGAGAAAACAAACCGTAAGGAGGGGGGGGAGGAAAAGGGGATATATAAAACAGCAAAAGAAAGAGGGAGGAATAATGAAGCAGAGGAGAAGAAAGAGAAGAGACAAGGAAAAGTCAGAGGAGATAACGGAAGGAAAGAGCGGAATAAGGAGGAAGGAGAGGAGGTGATGAAGGAAAGAAAACACACAGGGTCAGAGCAGACGGATGAAGCTACTTCTGGGGCACGTCTCACATCGACTCAACCTTTTTTTGGTCACTGATCACCAGTTATTATCATATTATGCTCCGCATTTGCCATTTTTGAATAAAAATGAGGTGTTTTGTTATTTAATGCACTGTGATCAAGTCCATGTTCAGAAAAACTCACATTAAAGTTGATTGTCGTGTGAAAAAAGCTGAAGAAAAAGTAGCTTTATATCAAATGTATCATTACAATTAGAATTTTGTTTATATTTATGACTACTGGTGACTGTTTTTGTGCATTTTGTTGGCTATTTAATCCCCTTTCTTTCATTTTTGTTCAATTTGTTGGTTATTTTCTCCATGATTTTTAATTTTTTTGTTGATTTCTTATTCATTTTTTAATTATTTTGCCTGCTTTATTATTGATTTTTATCCATTTTATTGACTGTTGTATTTTTTTTTTTACCAAAAAGTGAAGAAAAAGTGACTTCATATCAAATGTATCATTAAAATTTCGTTTATTTTTATGACTACTGGTGACTGTTTTTGTGCATTTTGTTAACTATCTAATACCCTTTCTTTCATTTTTTTGTTCAATTCGTTATTTTTTCCATGATATTTTTTTTTGTTGATTCTTATTCATTTGTTTATTTTGCTTGTTATATTATTTGTTTTTATTCATTTTGTTGGTTGTGTCGTATTTTTATTTTTTTTACCAAAAAGTGAAGAAAAAGTTATTTTACATCAAACATATCACTATTATTATTATTATTATTATTATTATTTTTTTTTAAATTTATGACTATTGATTACTGCTTTTGTGCATTTGGTCGATTATTGAATACCACTTTGTTGAATATGTTGGTTATTTTCTCCATTACATTGAATTTTTCATCGATTCTTATTTATTTTTGATCATTTTGCTTGTAATATTTGTTGTTATTCATTTTGTTGATTCATTTGTTTTTGTTTTTTTGACCAAAAAGTGACATTTTTCAATGAAACCCACCATTCACTGATCATAAACCCAGTGTGTTCATCCACTGTCATTGATCCAACTCCATGGGTTTTACTGGTGAATCAGTGTTGTAGAAGATGACAGTGTTTCCATGGTAACTACAGAGCCTCTGAATATCCAAATGGGTCATATGGGACGACCATGAAAAGATGAATAAACTGTATTTTACACCAGTTACTGACATGGATTGATAGGAGTGGATCAGCAGTAATTAAAGGGTTTAGGTCAGCAGATGTTTTTGGCGGATCTGTGGGTCCTTGAGGGTTCACTCGTGTCCTGATGACACACAGAACCTGTTAACTGTCCCACTGACTTCTGCTACACGGTGACATTTCACATTTTCTTCTGTTTTTGTCACGAGTGGATCAACAGGTAATAAATAGTTTGGATCAGGAGTAGACTTTGGTCAGCGGTGGATGTCTGGGTCTGTACGAGTTCATGGGAAAACAGGAAAAAAAACAAAAACAACAACCAAAAACTGGATTTAAGAGAACTCCACCAGCAAACAGTCCAGTTGACCTTGTGACCCGACAGAACATCTTTGGGTTGCATTAGAGCGGACACTGAGGGCCGGGCCTTCTGGTCCAACACCAGTGTGTGATCTCACAAATGCACTGCTGGAGGAACGTCATAAACACCCTCCGAAAGCTTGTGCAAAGCCTCCACAGAAGAGCTGGACCTGTTCGAGCTGCAGAGGGTGGACGCACGTCAGATTACACCGTATGGATCAAGAATGGGATGGAACTGAAGCTCATATGGGAGGCAAGGAGGAGAGTGAATACTGTTGGAAATATAGGGTGTGTATATATATATATATATATATATATATATATATAATCTATTAAATTCTAATCTACTCTAATGTAATCTAATCTAATCTACTCCAATCTTTATAATCTAATCTAATCTAATCTACTCCAATCTTTATAATCTAATCTACTCTAATCTAATCTACTCCAATCCATTATAATCTAATCTACTCTAAAGTAATCTAATCTATTCTACTCTAATGTAATCTAATCTAATCCAATCTATTATAATCTAATCTACTCTAATGTAATCTAATCTAATCTACTCCAATCTATTCTAATCTAATCTTTTCTAATCTAACATACTCTATTCTAATGTAATCAATTCTAATTTATTCTAATCTATTCCATTCTATTCTACTCTAATGTAATATATTCTAATCCAATCTACAATATTAGGATGTAATCTACTCTACTCCAATCTATTATAATGTAATCTAATCTCTTCTACTCTAATGTAATTTTTTCTCATCTAACACTATTCTAATGTAATCAATTCTACTTTAATCCAATCCTATTGTAACATATTCTAATCCAATCTACACTTTTCTATTGTAATCTATTCTAATCTAATCTTATGTAATGTAATCTATTCCACTCCAATCTATTGTAATTTATTGCACTCTAATCTTTTGTAATCTAATCTATTCTACTCAACTGTAATATATTCTAATCCAATCTACACTATTCTATTGTAATCCATTGTAATCTATTATAACCTATTCTAATGTAATCTAATATTTTCTAATCTGTTGTAATTTAATCTACCCTATTCTAATCTAATCTCCTCTCCTCCTTTGGTACTAATATGGGAACAGTAGCTGCTGTGCTGGTCTTGACTTGGTCTCAAACTCTAAAACTCTTGGTCTCTGTAAACTTCACTCTTCATTTAAACATCTATGAACCAACTTTTCGAAACTTCAGGGAGCCAGGAACCTGAAGAACCCGTCACGAAACGGAACCGACGGGCTAAACAGCGAGTCAAAAACGGAAAACGAAGGAAAGGACACAACCTGCGATGACAAGTTCTCAAGACAACGCGCTTCACACTTTTTTTTTTCCAGTTCCCTCCATGACTTCGGCATCCAAACTAAATTACAAAAGTTCTGTAAAGTTCTGGAGCTGATGGTATCTTGGGTGATATTTGTAAAAAATGGTGCGATGCAGATGTTTCCACACTGCCAATTTACAGTTTTTCCATTTGCATGAGAGCGGCCGGCTTGCCTGGAGTCTTACTTCAGCAGACAAAAGTGCTAACAGCAGATGAATTAAAGGTTACCGACGATATATGATGAATGTCAGGCAAATACAAATTACCGCAGGAAGAAGAATAATGAAGGTTTTTTGCCGCCAAGCTAGGGGCCAGTCAATAATTAGAGGTGGCACGGTGGCTGTCGCCGGCTTTCTGCAGCCTCGGCACTTTGTCTGGGCTTTAATTGCTCAGGTTAAAATGACCGCCCACGCCTGACGAACGGGAAGAAAAATATTTTTTTAAAAAAGTTCTGCGTTGGTTTAAAGACGGCGCCCAGATCCTCCCGTTCAACAGGACGCCCTTCCACCACGTTTTAAAGCTTCTTCATCTTCCTCTTTCGCGTGTTTGCATGAGGGAGTTGGCTTTGATCCTGCCGAATTAGAAAAAAAACTGTTCCGACTATGCACAGGGAAGAAAGAAAAAAAAAAAAAGAGGAAAGTGCCACGAGTGGTTGACAGTCGGTGCATATTAGTTGTTTTTTTTTTTGCAAGCAGGGAGACATAATCACACAAATAAGACATCAAAGATAGATTGAGAGTTAAAATATGCAGTTGAAAATTATTCAGATTGCTTTGGGATGGCAGGGAGAAAAATATTCCCTCAAAGTGTCCAACTGGATGAGATCAAAACTGGGTGATACCGTGAGACACATGCACCAATGAGGGCGGAAGCTTTCAGACATGTCCGGGTTTTTTTTTTTGTTTTTTTGGGTTCCAGGGCCTTGGCAGCCACTCTGTTTGGTGTCGTGGCTCCTTTGACTGGAGGGGAATCCCTTTTTCCTTGTTTTTCTGCTCCCTGGCATGCGTTGGGGCGGTATGCGGCCTCACCATGTGAACTGTGGCGGCCTGCAGGTTGGCACCGGCGGCCCGCGCACATGCCACGAAAGCGGCTCCTGCCTCCCGGTCTGAGCCAAAGCGCTGCACCTGCGTCACGCGTTGGCGTCCGCCGCCTCTCCACCTGTACCCTTAAAGCAGACCTCGGTGGTCCGGGGCCAGGAGACCACACGCCGAGGCCTGCATCACGGAAATATGTTTGGGTTCACGCAGCGTAAAGACCAGACGGTTGCACCTTCATGACCTGACTAATGCACTCACTGCTGTTAAACACATACAGACCAGGTAGGACTTCATATAATAACACACATGAACTAATATGTCATGTGTCAAACACATATTTCAACAACATGAATTATTTAATATTTAGTTAATAATACACATTAGTTAACTGTTAATTTATATGTGTCATAATATTAACTATGGGGTATAAAAGTGCTTGTATTGTGAAGATTTATGACGTGAAATATTAAATTAGTTAAATACGACACACATTTGTTAATATGAATATGATTAGACATTGATCCTTTGGGCAGAAAAGTCACAAAATTGAGGTTCCAAAAGGAGCACAAACACTGAATATATATATAAAAAACAAACAAAAACCAAAACAAAATAAAATAACTATAAAAACAGTGGTGATAAATTAGAAGTGTACATTAAAAAACACGAGTAGAAACAAGTGGTCAAGTAATAACAACAATAAGTAGCATATTATTTGTGTCAGTGACGTTTACTATTAACCATTATTAAATTACATGTTAATTAACTGTTAAATACTCTGCATATCCTGCTTTAAAGTGTTATTAAATATGATTAATCTGACCAGGTAATGATTTGGTTGTAATAACATGAGTCTATAATTAGTGCCAATAATAATAATAATAATAATAATAATAATAATAATAATAATAATAATAATAATAATAATAATAATAATAATAATTTCAAAAATCTGGCTAAATTTAATAAATAACAGACATTATCAATCATGTAGATGTTAGTTAAAGCTTATTAAAATATTGACAACTCTGAAGGCTGGAATAAACAGCAGTTTTAAATAATTCAATAAAATGTAAATTATTACCTATATTTATATGAACACATAAATAAATAAAATATTAGACACAGTTCTAAAGCTAACAACAATTACATGAGTTTTAACAATTAAATGCATATTCATTCACTGTAGTTTTATTATTATACTCTTATTCCATAGTGCTACCACGTATTATTTACAGTGTTAAGTAAATATTTGGTTGTAATAAGTATTATTCTACAGATATTAAGATTCATATTTGACATTATATGTGTTAACAAGTCTATATAAGTACAACCAATAATAATAAAATGTACTAAAGGTGCACTGTTACGATTAATCAGTTTATATTAATACAATGTTTGATATAAAATGCTTCTATTAATATTATTTTAACTATAAACCATGTGTAAGTTATGATTTAAGTCAGTATGAGCACAGACGCGTTACTTAACTGTTAATTAACGTGCATCTACTGACTGAATACACTTTTATTCTTCTTTATTTCATTCATTGTAGAATAAAAAATGTCCAACAGAAATGCAAACGTTCTCCGTACTAGAATGAAAGGGAGAAAAAAAGACGACTAGTCTTATTTTATCTGAAATCAGTTTACAAACTACGACTTAAAAAGCAACAACAGAAATCACAAAAAATAAACATGAAAGATAATAAAACCAAGGACGAAAAGCAGGTTTTTTCCTCCAACGTGACGTGACGTTTTGCTAAAACGCTGTCGTTCTGTGTCATGAATGCGCAGTTATGGACGCAGAGGAATCTAAAAAAGCAACTTATAGGCGTTTAACACCCTGGGAAAGCTCGTATAATAATGCGATGACACGTATTAGCCCCCGATAACCAACTGTAAAGACTGCAAACATTATCACTAAACGCATGATTCACATGGAAGTTATATTTTGGCAGAACATTTCCAAACAGCTCGTTACTATGTGCCAGATTAACTGGAGGGCACATATAATACTCTTTAAAGCTTGTTTGTTGCTTTCATGTTCATTTAAAGCCTCGTTTTGAACTGGGAATATCTAAAAAGCAAGTTGAGATTGCGATTGTTTTTGCCCCGTCTTTGCCACGAATTTTGGCAGAGCCTCTCCGGTGCCATAAAAATCTGTGTTCGTTTATTCATTTGTTTGTCTGTTTACGTTATATGTTTGCTTATTTATCCGTCCCTTTATTTTTTAATGAGTCGAAAATCCACTAGAGGATCCGCGCGATGAAACTTTAAAACGTGTACAGTAGCAGCGAGGGGGAAAATATTTACATTCAAGCCGGCCACAATCTCAGAAGATCCTCAAATGTAGGTTAGAACTGCAAAGTTAATATGCAAATGTCCTTATCTGCTGGGATTCACAAACAACCATCATACTGATTGATTTAATAAACTGCTTTTATCTTTCAAAGTGTTAATTAGGAGAGATGGGCCGCGCTTTGAATCTCAGCTTTCTGTGGCACATTTCAGAGCTTTTTTTTTTTTCCACACACAAAGACAAACTTTCTGTCCCTTCACATGACTGAACTTCAACGTTTTACAGCGTCTTCCTGTTTCCCAGGCGGAGCCAAAGCACTTCCCGTAGCGGTGAAAGGACGACGGGTATTATAACGGAAATTTAGGAGAGAAATGTGCAAATGAAAGCTGTGATGACGCCAAAGCAGATCCATACCACACTGCTGATGAAAGTCAAACGGTTCAAAAGGTTCCATTTCGGCTCAAAACTGACGTTAAATTGTGGCTGAAATCCACAAATACAGGGACACAAATGTAAAATCCTTTGGGGAATAGCATACTTACATAAATTAGAGAAAATAATGAATGATAATTTAAAAAAATATGCATATGCAGGGTTCTAGTTCCATTCTTAACCCCTTAAACACCTGAATCAACTTCCAATTGTGGGAAAAAAAAAAAATTGTCTTGGGTTTTTTCTTTCAAGTAAATAGTATTTTGGAGCGGGAGGGGGTTTGATGCAAATTTGCATCCATAGGCGTTAAGGGGTTAGCATCATTTATTGATTCATTTCTCCATCGATTCTCACTGAATTAAGGAATAAACTACAGTACAAATGTCTGTGTTAGTACTGTTACGACTAGTTTTAGCAAATAAAGACGTTATCAAACTTAATTATCTCATATTTTATGCTTATAACAGAATGTAAGCTAACGCTAATACCATATGAGCTACGGCTACACGACTGTATTATGTACTCTGTATTGTACTGTAGACACAAAGGATGATGGGTATTTATGAGAGAAATCTGCAAATGAAAGCTGTGATGACACTTGATTTTCTCTAACACCAAAGCAGATCGATGCCACACTAGTGATGAGAGTCAAATGGTAATTAAGGATGGGTTAAGGTTAAAAATTGACGCTAAATTGTGGCCAGAAAACTTTCCATTAGGCTGAAATCCACAAATACAGGGACACAAATGTCAAATCCTTTGGGAAATAGCATACTTACATAAATTAGAGGAAATAATGAGTGATAATCATGAAAAATATGCATTAAAATATGGATTTCTGTGATGAACTGGTGACACGGAAATTTAGGACTGAAATCTGCAAATAAAAGCTCAATTGTGGCCAGAAAACTTTCTATTAGGCTGAAATCCACAAATAAAGGGGGAAAAAAACTTAAAATCCCTTGGGAAATAGCATACTTGCACATAAAAAAAGAAAGATAATTTAAAAAATGCACTAAAATTTGGACTTTGGTGATGAACTGGTGATTTGTGGTGACTGTTGATTCAATTTCTCATCGATTCTCATTGAATTAGGGAATAAACTACAGTACAAATGTCTGTTAGTACTGTTACGACTAGTTTTAGCAAATAAAGACATGTTATCAAACTTAATTATCTGTTATTTTATGCTTATAACAGAATATAAGCTAATGCTAATACTATATTAGCTACTGCTATACAAGTATATTATCATGTACTCTATTTTGTACTGTAAGCACAAAGGATGATGGGTATTATTACAGAAATTAGGACAGAAGTTGATTTTCTTTCATCACCAGTGTGGTATCGATCTGCTTTGGTGTTAAAGTCAAATAGTACAAAAGGTTCCATTTCGGTTCAAAATTGATGCTAAATTGTGGCCAGAATACTGTTGTTTCCTGGTTTATCTGCATATGTCCATCACTAACAGGCTTAAATCTACAAATACAGTGACATGTAAATTCCTTTGGACTAGTTAGAGCAAATAAAGACACATTAGCATAAAATGTGCATGAGCATTAAACAGCATGCTAACATACAATAAGAACAATAAAACGACAGCATCAGAATATGGATGTGTGCGATCATCTGGAGACACTGCAGTGCTCTGGAACAGCTTCCAAACATGTGGCTGCAGATGTTTGGTCTGACGCACTCTCTCTGAACTCTGTGGACACTTAGCGACGTTCATGTTAGAAGCTTTGACCTGATCTTGTGTTTTACGGACGGAAAACTTGGTTTTGTTTTGATGTATGAAAGTTTTCTGTCTGTGTGGAACTATTTTAATGCACTGCTGCCCGTCTTGGCCAGGACACTCATGGAAAACAGATTTTTTTTCCTGGTTAAATAAAGGTAATAAATAAAACAACTGCAACTGGCGACTCTTTTACTCCAGAGCTCACACATATTGTCACGACTTCTCACCTACAGCCACTGGGCTCATGAATTTGTTATGTTTACCCCTCCCCTTTTAAGCTAATGCTAATGCTAAACTAGCTACTGTCGTACTACTATACTGTCCAGCACTCCACTGTGAATCGTCATAATATATAAAATAATGCTTTGGTTAAAAGGAGCAGTATTAGTACATGATTACTAAACATGTTAATTTGCAAATATTTAATTATTATTAAACTCTAAACTAGAAAAGCATGAGGAGAGCGCAGACCTCCGCCAAGGTTGTGTTTGTAGTTTTTTTAAGGTAGTTCTTGTACTTTTTTAAGGTAGTGTTTGTACTTTTAAGGTAATGCTTGTACTTTTTTTTCAAGGTAGTGTTTGTAGTTTTTTTTAAGGTAGTTCTTGTACTTTTTTTAAAGGAACAGTCCACCGTGTTTTCATACTGAAATATGTCCTTCTCTGACCTGAGACGAGTTGATAGAGACCT
>JAQQZY010000013.1:10770893-10784177 GCA_030068375.1 Ostorhinchus rueppellii | reverse complement strand
AGGAGGAGGAGGCTGCCACCGACACCTTCCCCTCTTGTCTGAGGACCTGCTTTTCGCGCTGCTTTTTACATTTATATCGTGACCATGTCCTTGCAGAAGCGACTTTGTCTACGTTCACACAGCAGGTCTTAATGCGCGTTTTGGATTTTTGCGTGTGCTCGTTCATAATAAATGCGACTTCTTTCAGTTTTGAGTATAAACTGAAGTGACCCACATACGCGAAACGGGTCCTGATGTAACATGTGACCACGCGGGCAAGTACATCTATGTTTTCAGCCGCTCTTCCTCCTCGGACGCAGAATTGTGATGTTTGTCGCATTTCAATCATGTAAAGTTTGGATAAATGCGATCTGGCCGTTCAAACTGAAGTTGCATCCCAAAATATCGGATTTAGGATTCGAAGAGGCTAACATATATTGTTACATATACAAACATTTGCCTTTTTATGGGGTTCATATTAGGGATGTAAAAAATTAATCGACAATCAATTAATTGTCAATAAGAATTTGCCGATTAAATTATTAATTGTCGGTTCATTGCCCTTTTCCACGGCAAGATCTGTTGTGTCGTCAGTAGGGGGCGCCAGTGCCCAAACTAGGCTACATTGTTGAAGTTGAATTGAATTTATTTAATTTCTTGTATTTATTTATTTTAAATTATTGAATTCCACTGTTGAATTTCTTCAGC
Source organism: Ostorhinchus rueppellii (assembly GCA_030068375.1). Lineage (NCBI taxonomy): Eukaryota > Metazoa > Chordata > Actinopteri > Kurtiformes > Apogonidae > Ostorhinchus > Ostorhinchus rueppellii. The sequence goes on along the minus strand of JAQQZY010000013.1, from coordinate 10,783,490 downwards.
TCCACTCCATAAATGTCATTGTCTGAACTGTATCCAATGGTAATAAACCAGTTATTATAGAATATGACGGGCTTTTTTCATCAAGTACATCAACAATATTTAGCTTTTATTCTTATAGACGATCTAAAGAGAAATTCAGGTTCTCAGGAAAATTGCCACTAATTAATTAATCGTTAATCGAAAAGGTCAGGGATGTAAACAATTAATCGACTATCAATTAAGTGTTGATAAGAATTTCCGCGATTAAATAATTGTCGGTTCATTGCCCTTTTTCATAGCGGGATTTTCCTGCCAGGATTGGGGTAATTTTATTTCTTTGTTCGTCTGCAAAAGAAAAATAAAGGGAAGAAAAAACCCAAAAAAATATTAACAAATTTCCTAATCTCAGCTATGTAGATTTTATTGATGCTACTATTGATCCAAACAAGACAGAAATGATCCCAAAATCAGTAGAATGTCATGAGATCAACACTGAAAATGATCTATAAACATCCAAAATCATCGCAAACACGATAATATAAACATGTGTAACAGATTCTTTGTTAGTCGTCTCTTGAACACAGGTCTTTCTACACTTTGCGTTTCCTATTTTGCTGCATTTCCCCCACAGTGGAATCAATAAAGTCATATTTTAACATGTTGATTCAGCAGGAGTGGGATATTAGGTGGATTTGCAACGATGCTCTACAGGGCGATACACAACGGACCAAAAGTTGACATATTTTGGCGTATACATGGGGAAAAAATTGGACATTTTGGGGACATAATGCAAGATTCCCTGCATTCACAGTGATAACACAAGCCCCTCAGCTGACAGGGACACCAACAAAGAAGAAAAAGCTTGAAGATATTGACCCGACGCCTCATACATCCAGACACGGCGGATCAATACGAGTCTTGGCTAATCCCGGTACCTACACAACAGTGTCATTGTGTTTGGATGGGTGGGCCCAGACTCCATAAAAGAAATCACCCGGCGCACAAAAGGCCCTGTCGCCATTCTTTCGCCTCTTGTAAGGGTCGCACGCATCGCAAACACTCGATACTCCACTTGGCGACGTGATGAAAGGCCGCGATTCAGGTGTGAAGGACCCGGGCGTTGTAATCAGATCTGAGGTCCGCTATCGCCGCCTCATCTCAGAAAATCAAGTGGAGCTTTATACCGGAGTGTAAAAAAAAAAAGAAAAAGTAAAAAAAAAAAAAAGGGAAGTTACTTTAACGACTCCTGAGCCTTTTAATTGCAGAGGCTTGGATATTAGTTCAAAACGGCTCACTTCATGCTTGGGAACACAGTGCCACGGTGCCTGCGCCCTCAACCAACACTTGTTTTATCTGCTTGCAGATTGAACTCACTTCACAGTAAAGAGAGGCCAATTAGGGTGCAAAGGGATTAAAAACACAGGAAAAAAGCTTTCCCATTTCTCTCCCTTTGTGGTGCAGGAGAGGCTATAAGATGAAAATACAAGAGGAGGGAACAGCTCAGCACTTTATGATCGTGGAATTAAAGGGGAAAGCGAAGGTGTGAGGTTATTTCCTGTCCCCTTAGACAAAGAATCCTACCTTCCATTACTCTTAGATATCATTAGTGTGTGATGTTCATTGAAGCAGTTACACTGGGATGAGCTGTTGGAAATGACTGTTTGGCGAGCCCACTTTCCCCCCGCCATTCTTTGTCTATTTCATATCAGGTAAGACGGAATGCATTTAAATGAAATGCTTCTGCAACATTTCATTTGCAAAACATTCGGCGCTCTAATGTATTTGCAGACTAAACCCTAGTGGACTTGCACCGGAGAATAAATCAGCCTCCTTTCGCTCATTTTCTTGAATATTTCATTTTTCAGAGCTGTTCAAAACAGTACGGTTACGGCACCCGATGTATTTACCTTTGCAACACAAACACGTCTATTCTTTACATGTTTCCTGTTACTCCTTACTGTCGTTTTAATGCATTTGAGGGGACTGGATGACATGTCGACGTAAAGGTGAGTTTCAACCAAAAGGGATGAGATGATGGGGTATGATGGTCCATTATATAGAAGAATTATACACAGAAAGCCAAAGATGATGATATTTATGGAAAAGACGACGAAAAAGGCAGCAAAGAGGCAACTACGCAAGCAACTGAAGGTGGCATTTGTGCAGGATCATGTGTTTATATGCATTTTATGTTAATTAATTTACTCCTGGTGATCAATAAAGTTCATGTATATTTGTACGTGTTCACTAACGGCATTATTAAAGGTGAGTTTCAACCAAAATGGATGAAATGATGGGGTATGATGTCATACAAAGCAAACCGAACAAACGCAAGACGACAAAAAGGGCAGCAAAGAGGCAAGAAGGTGAAAAATATCTAAACGGTTTAAGGTGGAATTTGTGCAGGATCATGTGTTTATACCGAGTTTATGTTCGAATCTGGAGAAAGTTAGTGAATTTTCCGAGGGATCGACAAAACTCACCTGTACCCGTTCGCTAACACTATTATTATTATTCGACCATAACAGCCAGAACACCTCGTACTTCCTGTGTCTACGTATAGGGTCAGTTTACAGGCACTAGGTCTTGTGGTAACAGTGGTGGACCAAACGTATCTGTGATGAACTGCAGTAAGAATACCGTGGAAACACTGTCATCTTCTACAACATTGATTCGCCAGTGGAGTTGGATCAATGACAGTAGCTTTATGTTCAGTTAATGATAGATTTAACTGAAAAAGACACTTTTTCCGCTTATTTCCTCTGTTTTTGATAAAATAATCCTCAGCTTTAATTTCAATTTTAATGGATATCAATCATGATCAGGGAATTAGATGAAGAAAAATACCAGATTTTTACTTAATGCAAAATACTGACCATAGTATTAGGAACTAGAAAAGTACTCCGCCAATGTAGCGTTTGTACTTTTTTTTAAGGTAGTGCTTGTACTTTTTTTTATTAAGGTAGTGTTTGTACTTTTTTTTTTTATTAAGGTAGTGTTTGTAATTTTTATTAAGGTAGTGTTTGTACTTTTTTTTAAGGTAGTGTTTGTACTTTTATTTAAGGTAGTGTTTGTACTTTTATTTAAGGTAGTGTTTGTACTTTTTTTTTATTAAGGTAGTGTTTGTACTTTTTTTTATTAAGGTAGTGTTTGTACTTTTTTTTTAAGGTAGTGTTAATACTTTTTTTTATTAAGGTAGTGTTAATACTTTTTTTGAAGATATTGTTTGTACTTTTTTCTTTTTTTTTAAGGTAGTGTTTGTACTTTTATTTAAGGTAGTGTTTGTACTTTTATTTAAGGTAGTGTTTGTACTTTTTTTTTATTAAGGTAGTGTTTGTACTTTTTTTTATTAAGGTAGTGTTTGTACTTTTTTTTATTAAGGTAGTGTTAATACTTTTTTTATTAAGGTAGTGTTAATACTTTTTATTAAGGTAGTGTTAATACTTTTTTTGAAGATATCGTTTGTACTTTTTTCTTTTTTTAAGGTAGTGTTTGTACTTTCCTCCACTAGATGGTGCTGAATGACCTCATACGCAAATCCGTGCTGCCATGCCCTATCTTGCAATGAAAGAATCTTTTGAAAAGTTCCTGGATCCAGACAGTGATCCGGATCACCTCCAAAATTTAGTCATCTCTTCCTTGACCCAGAGCGGACATATCCTGAAAGTTTCATCTAAATCTGTCCATAACTTTTTGAGTTATGATGCTAACAATCAAACCCTGGCAAAAACAAAACCTCCTTGGTGGAGGTAAAATGGTGTTAAATCGCTTAAGAATTGTTAAAAATTGAAAAAAAAAAATCATTTGTAAAATCATGAAGTAGCACTGGGTCCGTAGGGGTTAAACAGACAATCTCCTTTGTTTTTAAGTTCCAGGCACCAGAATTTAACAGCGTTCTTTCCCCGTTCTGTCCTGATTAAAAACCTCATCAGCTAATATTAGCTAGCACCAAAACAACACTCATACGAGCGTATATGAATGTTACATATTGGCCGTTTAAACAGAGCTCCACATCATAAGTGGCTGTTTCAAAGCAAACGTGTCCTTGTGTCAGAGTAAATGAATAAAGGGCTTTATTCGACTGTTTATTTCCGTTCCATGAAGCGTCTGAACAGAGCTCAGTTCTGCAGGGCGTTGCTCTGGCATCAACTTCCTCTAATAAAACCATTACTGATTTCCAGTGGTGGTTCACCTCGGATGCACCGTCCCCGGGAGATGTCCGAGGGAGGCTGTTAACCGGGCTGGTTGGAGCGGGGGCGGGGCTGCCTGTGGACGCCTGGGCCGGGGCGGGCGGGTTTTCCCCTATCAAGAAGCGTCTTCAACATAACTTTGATGAGAGGAACCGTTGGCGGAGGCGAGGGGTTTCCCCAGGAACGGTGGAGAGCGGCAGGAAATCAATGAGTTGTTTGTTTATTGGTTTGACCTTTGACCCCCGGCAGCCCTGCATCTGTCAGGGTCTGCTGTTAACAACTCTGTTCGCTTTCATATTCCTTTGCAAATACTATTTTTATCCATCTCAGGAGAGCAAGAGGCTCTTTTTTTCCACCCGTACATACGAAGCCTTCTTTAATATTCTATGTGATGTCGACTGCTCCTGCCTCTTTAAGATAAACTTCCAAATTCTGCAACTTTAGAACCTTTGTGACCCATTTCCACGTTCAAAGTCAGGCTGAAACGTGAAGACAAAGTAAGAAATAGTCAAACTTGCAGTTCCTCAAATGGTCCAAATCTGTCATGAATGAGTTGAAGTTCCTGGTTTTGAAAAGATGTAAATAGAAAAACCACAATTATCCTACACCCTGATGGTGTCTCTGCATCTTCAACATGACCAGGCACCTCTTATGACGCCTTTTCACCTCTATTTTTTTTTTTTAATGTGGCCGTTTTTGTGTTGGAAACAACTCTCACATGAGGACAGATGCAGTCCAATCAGCTGTTAAACATAAACCCAGATAATTATTTACTGTCGTTATGAAATTATGGAACGATCTGAACAAAGAAACCACAGAATCTACGTCAAACATCACATTTAAAAGACTAATTAAAGCCAGTTTGTTCAAGAAAGACTGAATTTTGTTAGTTTTGTTGTTGGGAATAGTATTAGCTTAACGGTAGCTGAGAAGTAAAATAGGATGTGACTGTCTGTGTGTCCGGCAGCCAGTTTATTTTATCGTATTATGTACGTGTTTTTTTTTTTGTTGTCATTCATGTTGCTTTTTAAGTCATTCTTTTAATGGATTTCAGGGATAAAGGGGTAGACAAAATCAGACTAGTCTTTTTTCTGCTCCCTTTCATTCTAGTACGGAGAATGTTTGTATTCTATTAATTTTTTTTATTTTATTTTACAATGAATAAAATAAAGAATAAAATGAATGAATAAATGAAAAACTGTGATTTTCTTGACTTGACAAACGTGTGTGAATTGTGGCACGATCTAAACCCCTCCCTCTGTTTGGTTCTGGTTTAAACGCGAACTCATCCTCTAATTTAGCTTTATATGAAGTTGACATTTATTATATAATATCACATATCAAACTTGAACACTTTGCAACATTGAAGAAAATTGTTTGCTAATATGCTACATTAGCAACTGTTAGCATTCATTCTGCATTGTACTGTATGGTTTGTTAGCTAGCATGCTAACCAGGCCAGCTAGCAATATTTTATGTTTTTGTTCAATACATAAAGTTTAGTATAAATATATCGGTTCTAACCAGCTAAGATGTGTGTTACCATATTTTTTTCTTTATGTATAAAATCAAAAGCTTGAGCATTCAAATAAATTACGCGATAAGTTAGCATGCGAGTGTAAACAATACTAAAATGACAATTATTAATTCTCTACCCTCGTATTACTTATTTCTTCATATATTATTTAGTTGGACATTTGCTTTCATTAATTTATTTTAAGTGTAAATATAGTCTAAAATATATTATCTATAATGTGAATATTTACAATAATGCTCATAAACATGAATGGTCACTATTAAATAAACCAATAAAATAAAACATAAATATGGCGTAGCTTTTTGACGCCACAACTTAAAAAAAAAAATCTGATTATTTATATTTGTTAATTATAAGTGAAATTAAAGCTATAATGTGTAAATGTTGCACATTTTGCTGTTGCTGCTTTATTTGGTCACCTGGTATCTATAACATATTTAACAATTACATTATCTGTTCGCATATTATTTGTGTCAACGTCGACTCCCATGATCCCACACTGCATGTTTGTCAATGAGCATGTGTTTTATTCAATTTTAGACTTAGAGACCCCTAGTGGTGGAAATGACTCCAGTGCATTTAAATACTTTTATTTATTTATTATACTTTCACATTTCATTATGAATCTTTTACGGGAAGAATAGGTTTCATTTCTGATTGTGGACTAAGTTTTAATGCTATTTTGATTATAATTAAAGAAACTAATCCAGCTTTTGTCGCGTTAGGTGTCACCGTTTTCAACAGCCTCACATGTCAATTTCGAGGTCAAAGCTTCGTGAAGTTTTGCCCCCCCTCCAAAAAAAAAAAAAAAAAAAAAAAACAGAGAAGACCTTCCTTTCACTTCTACAAACGGAGGGAGAAAAACTTCCAAGATCCAGATATCCGCACCGAAAAGGTCACCCGAATCATACGACTCTTAGTGATGCTAATGGGGCCTAATTTGAAATGGAATTTTATTCACATCTTGAAATCCAACAATGAGATTTCATTCAGATGTAGCAGTCACTTTTTACTTCTTTTAATGATAAGTAGGTCCAAATGCACGGAGAGAAGGGTGGTGGTGGTAGGGGGGCGGTGGGGTGAAGATCCCCAAGGTGCTTTGACTCTGTTCTTTTATTAATGACTTGAGCCCTTTTGTGACCGCCGCAGAATCGTTTGATGAATCATTATCGTGGAGAAAATCATCACGACTGATCATATTAAGAGGGGAACGCAGTTGTTTTGCGAGGCCCCCCTCTCTTGTCCATTGTGAATTATTGTCATTATCATTAGCATGAAATGAATTCTGGCCTTTCAAAAGAGTCCGCGCCCGGTACGAGTTAATGTATATTCATCTGTCGTCAGGCCACAGGCTTGTTTTGTCTGTTATTGTGGCTTTGAATCCGCCTCCATGCCAGGACGCTGATAACTGCGCGGCGGCAAACATCAACCTTGTTTACATTAATGTCTGCAGACTGTTGCAGGTCGACTAGTGATCCATATCAATTGTGCATCGGTGAATAAATTCCGCCAACAAGACATCAATGAGGGCAAGATCCATATTACGGCAACATCAACAATACATTTCTGCGCTTGTACTGCCACAGAGGGCACATTAGAGCTATATTTACTCATATTTCTAACGCAGTCATGTGACTCGGCGGTGAGTTCAGGGGTTTACATTCCTCTCTGTTGGTTTTAATGTCACTCCAACAGTAATACGTCTGGTCTTCTGGCATCGGGGGGCGTTTAGGGGACACACAAGCGTTATCCAGAGCAGCATCTGCAGGATCAGAACCCCCAGCGTTACCTGGACCCAGGCTCGGAGGGTCGGAGGGAGGGGGATTTGGGCGAAGGGGAGGAAGCAGCCACCCCTCGCCATGATCTGATTCGTCCTCAGGCCGAACGCTACAAATGAGTAGCGACAGCTTTTTTATAGCTCGGAGACATCCATGTGTGGATGTGGGTGGGACTTATCATAACACGAGTTTACTTTCACCCCTCGAGACCACCCACAACTTTTGTTTTTTCTGTCTTTTATCACCATTTATTATAATATCACCCTCTACATTTAGCGTTTTTCAGTCTAAGTCACATATTTTCCTATATTTCATTCGCTGATCATGTAGACCAGGGGTGTCAAACTCATGGTAGTTCAGGGGCCATGTTCAGCCAAATTTAATCTGAAGTGGGCCGAACCTGTAAAATAATAAAATATATAAATAATGTCAACTCGAACCGTTTCTCTACATTTTAGAGCGAAAAAAGTACATTTACATTATGAAAATGTTTACATCTACAAATGATCCATTCAAATAATGTGAATAACATGAACAAACTGAAAAAGTAAGTGTAATTTTAACAATATTACGTCTCAGTTTATCAATTACACATGTACATTATAAGTAATTGATCACAGTGGATCTAGTGATACACAAAACATTTAGGAACAGGCAGAACTTGTTAAAATTGTACTTCATTTAAGACATTTCAGGTTCTTCATGTTATTCACATTTTTTGCTTAATTATACTTTGCTTTCGTGTAAATACATGAAACGGTTTACATTTACAAAAGAGAAAAATTTGGAGTTGTTATTATTTACATGTTTGTTAGTATTTTACTGGACCTGCCCACTGGAGACTGAATTGGTCTGAATGTGGAACCTGAACTAACATTGATCGTAGGATTGTTCATATCTTAGTGTAATTCTTGAATTTCACAAATTTATCCCAAGGGCCGAACTAGACCCTTTGGCGGGCTGGATTTGGCCCCCGGGCTGCATGTTTGACACCTGTGATGTAGCTGTTCCTAAACACTCAAAGGAAATTCAAAGGTTCTTGCATCAAATCAAAGAAAACACCATTTTTACAGCTAAACAGATTATTAACTGAACATAAAAACAACCAAGGCCAACATTTCCTGCTCAGTTTGTTCTTCTTCGCCAACTTTTGGCGCTAAAAGTTGCCGAAGAACAAACTGAGCAGGGTTTTGTTCAATTCTAGCTAAAATTAGCCCTTGAACACTAAGAACTGCTTTAGTGGAAACTTGCAAATTAACTTTCTTTCTTTATTCTAATATTATTCTCTTCATTTTGCATTTTTTGGGTGAAAATCTAGTGTTTTCCTTTATTTCATTGACTGGTCATATAGATCAGAGATGTCAAACATGTGGCCCAGGGGCCAAATCCGGCCCGCTAAAGGGTCCAGTCCTTGTGATGACTTTGTGAAATACTAAAATTAAACTAAGATACTAATCATTTTTGTTCAGGGGCCACATACACACCAATTCTATTACAAGTGGGTCAAATCAGTAAAATGTATTTATGCATGTTTTTTTTTTTTAATTTATATTTCTGTATTTTTTATATAAACTTCTGTGATTTATAACATTTTTTGGGTACTTATGGGAAAAGAACCAAATATAGCAACTTCGCTGACCTTGATTTTTGACATAACCATAAAAAAAATTCATACAAGTAACATTCTTGTTATATCCTCAATAAACTAAAGTTGAAATTGTGTAGTTTTATCGATGATAAAGGTTAAGAATTAAAACTAGAAAAAATGGTTCTGTATTTTTTTTTAAATGTATACTTCTGTATTTTTTATATAAACGTCTGATTTATTCAATTTTTTGGCTACTTATGGGTAAGGAACCATATATGATAATTTCACTGACCTTGATTTTCAACATAATAAAATAAATTGCAATATTTCACAACAGTAAAATTCTTGTTATATCCCCCAATAAAACACTAAGGTAAAATTTTGGGGTTTTTCTATGATGAAGGTTAAGAATCAGAACTAGAAAAAAGTAGTTGTGCATTTTTTAATAGATACTTATGTGATTTTCACTTATTCTTGCTGCTTATGACTAAGGAACCAAATATGTTAACTTCACTGACCTTGATTTTTGACATAACCTGAAAAAACTAATTCACAAATTCACTATACTTCTGTATTTTTCATATAAACTTCTGTGATTTTTAATTTTTTTTTTTTTTGGGGGGGGGGGGGCTACTTATGGGTAAGGAGCCAAATAATGTAACTTCACACACCTTGATTTTTGACAACCATTAAAAAAAAAAAAAAAAAAAAAAAAAAAATTTTTACAAAGCACAATTTTTCTTACATCCTCTAATAACTAAGGTAAAAAAATTTTGGAGTTTTTCTATGATAAAGGTTAAGAATTGGAACTAGTATTTTTTTATCTATACTTCTGTGATTTTTTTTTTTTTTTTTTTTTTTTTTTGGGGCTACTTATGGGTAAGGAACCAAATATGGTAACTTCACTCACCTTGATTTTTGACAACCATAATTTTTTTTTTTTAAATTTGACAAAAAGTAACATTTTTGTTATATCCTTCAATAACTAAGGTTAAATTTTTGGAGTTTTTCTATGATAAAGGTTAAGAATGAGAATAAGTTTTTTTTTATCTATACTTCTGTGTTTTTTTTTGGCTACTTATGGGTAAGGAATTTGAGTTTTTCTATGATAAAGGTTAATCACAACTAGAAAAAGTAGTTCTGTCTCAATGGAATCATACTGTTTTTTTTGTTTTTGTTTTTCCAGGAGAAGGTACACAAGGACACGCAGTAAACAGAAAAGAAAATGCTACAAAAATAACCATAGTTTAATCTGATTTAGAGGCAGTTCAGGCAGGACTATAACATAATTAAAACAATACTTGGAGATTTTTCTCATTTCACAGTTTATTGTTGGAGTGGAGGTTGATTACAAGTCCCATATGTGAATCATAGGTGATATGTTCTTTATGTTTGCGCCTCAGAGTTATTGAAACCAGAGTATATAATAATTCACATGATCATGGGGGGGGGGTTGTCTTGCGGGAGGTTGTTTGCAGCACAACAGGAATCAGCAGCTGCTTTAACGGAGCTATTTTACGGTTGTTTAAGCGAGCTGTTTATGGCTGTTACGTTACACCTCATAAGCATGTACCTCCCAAAACGGGTAAGCGCATTACTCCTGTTGAATAAAAAGCATTTACGATGATGATTTAGCCTTTTCTCACCGCAACAATCTCCATCTAATATAGCCGTTTCGGTCTGTAACGCAGTATTATTTCGGAAAGTCGAAGAAACTTGAAAATGTATTTGCAGTACAAATACATAAAACCAGCTTTAGACACTAAAGTGTAGATGGAACTATATACCCAAAGACTCGAAGCAATAAACTCACAGTATTTCAGACAGACACAGAATATTACTCTGTTTTTTTACCTTGTTTATATTTTTGTGTCTCTATTATTTCAATATCTTTGCATTAATATGAATGTATTATTTTGTTTTCATGCCCCTGTGGTGTCGCTTCATCATGTTTTACTTACATTAGGGATAGTTTTTCGTCGTATTCACCCACAGACAGCGCTAGAGTCTCCAAAAAGGATGTAATATATGCATACCGCTGAGGGAAAAAATTATTAGACCACCAAAAGTCAACAAAAACAATGGTACCAACTCCTGTGTGTATCATGTGACTAAAACAGACAGAAAAGAAAACACGGAATGTCTAAAAGCACTGTTTTCGTCAGTACAATGTCATAGATATTGATGCAAGAACTGAAAATATTGTTTTTTTTAATCAAGAAAACATGTTAAATGGATGGATATCAGCTGTTAAATTAAACTATTATGAGCTTTTTATGTTGTTATCGTTATATTTGTCCAAACAAATATACCTTCAGCTGTACCTGGCTCTGGGCCTATTTTGACCATTTTTGAGCACTTCAGATTTTGCCTTTATATACCATATAAAGAAATGCTTACACACCCATGTGTGGTGTCTATTTTTTCAGCACAACTTCATCAATCTCATCTACCCGTTATTTTTTCACTTTAACCTACTATAGGGTCAAAACACTGGATTTAAAATCTGTCTGACGGGACATTTTAGAGACAATCTGACAGATTAGTGTTGAGAAATGACCCACATTTTTACTTTTAAATTCATTTTGCTTTAATTGGACCATAAAGGATTATCCAAAACAAGGAGCTACATTCTATTGAAATAAATCCTGTAATAACAATCAATTAAAGTTTACTGTCTGACGGAACATAATTGTGTTTTCACCATGTATTGACACAAAAGGTTAAAAACAAACCAAAAAAATAAAATCCAATTTGAAAATGTATATAATTTATCGCATTAATAACATAGACACTTAAGGAACCTTTTCAAAGACTTTAAAGATGAATATTTGTTGCAAACATTAGCTATATAAAACCAAAATTGTAATAAATTAAAACTATATTCAATTTTGTCAGTCCAATGTCAGAGATTGATGTAAGAACTGAAGTGATTTTGGTTTTCATCGAGAAAACATGTTAAATGGATAGATATCAGCTCTGAAATTAAACTAGGAGATATTTTTGTTTTTATATTTGTCCAAACAAATGGACTTTTAGTTGGATCAGGCATTAAAACGAACAAGAAATTGAAGAAAACAATATTTTTTCCCCCACAACTGTATGCACAAAATACACATATTAAAACTATTTAAATGGGAGTTTCTACGACTATTTATTTACCTCATTTTTGGACACAATGTGATCGACTGAGTCTAACCCAGATCAGAACACTGCCCCCTCAGGCATGCCCTGTAGGCACAAGGCATGATGGGTAATCACAGGGTCAGTCTTGACTCATCAGACCACATGACCTTCATCCACTGAAACACAATCCAAACACATTCATTTTGTCTTCTATCACTGTACTGATAGTTTTTTTTCCCCTTCTGTTCAGACAAGATTGTTTTTATCGATTTTTCAAAACGTATTTTCACTGTATCTCCAATTTCCAATACAAAAAACCCCAACAAATAAATTCACAATTTCTGACAAGATTGTGACACACACCGTCGGGGGGGGGGGGGGGGGGGGGGGGGGGGGGCG
>JAQQZY010000013.1:10742996-10755182 GCA_030068375.1 Ostorhinchus rueppellii | reverse complement strand
AAGTAGCTGGGATAGGCTCCATGTGACCCCCGTGACCCTAGTGAGGATAAAGCGGGGATAGAAAATGAATGAATGAACGAACACAGTGCACGTTGCATGGACCTGTATGACATCAGGACCTCTTTTACACATGTGGGTCATTCATACTGAGAACTGGTAGAAGTTGCATTTAATTTGAAATGGGAACGAGCACAGAAAAAAACGGATCTTGCAAAAAAATCTGAATTGTGCTTTAAGCCCTGCTGTGTGAACGGAGCCATAGAGTCCTGTGGTCTGGATGTAACAGAAGTGGGCGGGACTTTCACGAGAGGAGAACTCAACTAATATGACTTCAATCAGTGATCAATAAAAACTATATTGATTTCTGTAACTATTTACATGTTATAAACCCTTAAATCATCATCATCGTCATCACAGATCATTACCACATAACATACAAAGGTTAGAGGCTTTGGAAATGTTGCACTTCCCAATTTTTTAACAACCAGGAAGTTTTTTTTTTTTTTTTTGTGTCTGTACGTGAGTGAAACTGTGGAACAGACTGGATCTGCCAAAATATCCACACTTTTCAAGCGACTGTGTGGGGTTGATATTTACTTGGAACTGTATTCGGCCTCATCACAGGCAAAGCACCGCGAGATAGGCGCAAAGTTCTGCCCAGGTAATAGCCTGGTTCGATTTCGCATTATGATTTGTACTCATTCTGAACACACGGCTCCCAAGATACATTCAGAAAAACAAAAATATAATAGATGTTTGTCACTTTTTTTTGGAGGACATGCTAACTGACACCATAGGTTTACAGCAACTGCGCTAAGCTAAAGCTAAAAGCGCTGCGACTAAAACAGGACAATGACTGAACGGATTTGAACCATTTTTTCACCGCGTTCTAACTCGGAGAGGTCGTGACTGACTTCATTTCATTTTTGGGTGGAGTATTCCTTTAAAGGGCCCGACACTGAGGATGAAGAACTCGGGTATGCACACCGTAGATCAGGGTTATTTGGATACTTTCTGTTGTCAGTATGACTTAAAAACGGCAAACACACTTGTTTAATAATAATACCCTGCAAATGTTTATACAATTTATTAGCTACTTACTGGTCACTTTACACTGCGATATTTTTTACACCATGTACAGAATCTGCACTATTATTTATATTCACGTCATTTCTCATTATTGTGTTTTTCCTCATCATTACTATTATTATCTTTTTTTTAATTCTGTAGTTTATTTCTCACTTTTTCTGCTTTGCTGCTGAATTTCCCCGTTCGTGGGATCAATAAAGTTCTATCTAATCTTATAAATGGCTTCACCAACCACTAGCCATAAGTAAAAAAAACGTTTTTTGTATCATCATTCATATTCTCGAAAAAATGGACAAACAATCACACATTCTGGGAGGGTATATAAACTTATAAGCACGACTGTAAGTGTTTATGTGGATGCCATCTGGACAAACATCCTTAATCGTTCTTATCTTCGGTGTCATTTCTGCTTTTCATAAATTCCTCCCAGGGGCCAGACTGAACCCTGTGGGGGGCACGTTTTGGCCCCCGGACCGCATGTTTGACACCCCTGCTATACACGACGCTATATATATTATGTTTACACCCAACATGATCCAAACATGCCGGGTTTTAAGGCAAAAAAGTATTAACAAGTACAAAAATGGAAAGGAAAAAAACGGGACACGAGCGGCTCCGAAACATCACAAGGTTGCGAAGTGGCGCCGAGTGTATCATGTGTGGGTGATTTGTGAATGCGAGTGTACAAATGTATTTTTAGGCGAGTGTGTGAGCGCTGATGGAGTGTGTGTGTGTGTGTTTGTGTTAGGTCTCACCGCGTTAAGGCTCCGCTCGGTGCAAAGGCAAGTTTCCAGGAGGGAAGTGAGTCGTGACCCTGGAGTCCATCACGGCGATGGGGGGATTGGACTCGGCGCTGCAGGCTGCAGACATGATCGAGGAAGTCACTTTCATGCTTGGCTCCCTGGAAGAAAAAACAAACAAACAAAAAAAAAAAAAAAAAAAAAAACACAAGTCCGGCAGGCTGGGCGGAGGCTTCATTCTGCAGAGACGAGGAAAACAAAAGCCTGGGAATGTTTCAGATTGAACCTGGAGTCGGTGTCGGTGACCTGAGTGTTCATACGACAAAACTCAAACCTCGCTGGAATCTGAAGTGGAGGTGATCGAAAACGCAGGTGGATGAGTACAAGCAGAAAAATAAAAGGTCCTCAGAGGTCAAAGGTCAACTTCAATGCTGCAAAGAAACCTAAACTTATCCTGAATCTATTTCTGGTTTTTATTTATTTTATTTTCATTTTATTGGGCTTCTAATTTTGAGATGGAGAAAGAAAGACAGAGAACTTAACTGTTCTTCCCTTTGAGTCTGCCAAACGCCCATATTAACTATCGATTATTTTTGCCATCAATTATTTACTGAGATTCAGTTGAAGTTGTTTTGTTCAATTATTCACCTCATAACTGTTAATGCATTCCTTCTGCCGCTGTAAATACACTGATATGTACACTATTTATAGTTTATGCTCATTTATTTTTGTTCTGATTTGTACCTTTCAAAAAAAATAAAAGGCTTGTGTTTAAAAATAAGGCGAGAGAAACAAACAGTATTTGGTGAATTGAAATACTTGACTTTTAATCTTAAACAACAACTTGAATAAATGAAAAAAAGGTAAACGTGAAGAAAAATAAAAAAAATTTAAAAAAAGGAGGGGGTACAAATTTGAAAAATATGGTTTAAAAAATGGAAATAGTCGAAATGTGAAAAATGGTTAAAGTGGTTATGGTTTAAAAAAAAGAACAAAAGCTGTTTTAAAAATATGGAAGAATAGTAAAAAAAATAAATAAATAAATAAAAATGTGGTAAAAACAAATATGGAAAAAAATTGTACAAATGTGAAAAAGTGGCTAAAATGTGAAAAATGGAGTATAAATTGAAAGATGGTAAAAAAAAAAAAAAAAAAAAAGGGAAAAAAGGAAAATCATAGTTAAAAAATTGGGGAAAAAAAAATTTGCACAAAAGAAAAAAAAGGAATGTGAAAAACTGCCAAACATGAAAAAGTGGTTACAAAGAATAGTAAATAATAGTAATAATATGGAAAAAATACGGCAAAAAAAAAAAAATTTAATAGTCAAAATGTGAAAAAAATGTTAGTGAAAATTTTAAAAAATGTGAACGAATAGTAAAAAAGTGAAACTGTAAAAATATTTTTTTAAAAGACATGTCTGAAAATGACATTTATTCCAGAACCAGCTGAAACAAAAAAAAGTATAAAAATAAAAGTATATATAAAACATACTGTTGTGGTTATGTTGATATTCATAAGAGTAAATATAAAAAATACCCATGAAGTGCAGTCGAAAATAGAACTAAAATACAAATATTTTAATGTTTGTGTTAAAGTTTTAAATCTAAGTGATGGTTGTATGTGTTGATCCTGGCGTCACGTGCGTCATAAGCGTTCGTGTGAAACGACAACAGCGGAACTAATGTTTAGCAACAGCAAAATTAAGTTTTGATTCAGGAAAATATTGATTAATCAATTTAATTTGATTCTTTTTTTTTCATTTCTCACAGGATGATCTTTTTTATCGGACTCTGCTGTATTTACTTTGTTATACGTAAAAGTACCAGTTTCACTTTCACTTGGTCTGACAATGGATGAATTTATTCGAACTAAAATCACAAGTCCAGTAAAATGTGGAGCCTTTTTCCGGTTCACCTCCATGAATGTCAATATTCTGGTTGTTTTTTTATTAGAATTGCAAGTTCCAAGCATTTATTAGCTCAGAGGATGAAAAACCAAAGCTAGAGAACACGCATTAAAACCACTAATTTTAACAGACAAAACAGTTTCTCGTGTATTTTCCTTTAATTCTATTAAAGACTGACTCAAACATCAGCCACGTGTTTTGTTGAATATTTACATGCACTTTTGGTCTGTTATTTTGTTATTTTAGTTTTCAGGCTTGTTTTTTGTCTTCTCTACAATGCAACTGTTGGTATAAGACGAGAAAAAAAGATCAATTTGAAGGAAAAAAAAAAGGGAAATATTAAGATTCGATTCATCTGTGGTGGATTTTTCGTAACACAAAGAATTTCTACTGAATTTTTTGGAAGCCGTTTCCCTTTAAGCTCGTGTTAAAACAGCCCGGCATTATTTTGTAAGAGAAGGTATCTATTTTTTTTTTTTTTTTCTTTCCCAGAGCGGTGGATCTCTCAGTTTGGAATGAAGCTCATGACGACATGTTTTCTAAATCCTCGGCCCTCCCTCGACACAGTTTTGAGGAGAAGTCTGTGGCGAAGCGAAGACAGGAAGCGAGACGGTGTATGTGAGTGTGGTCGAGGCAGCCGGTGGGAGATTAGTAGAGTTTTCTGCGAATGATCCTCGCCGACTGGCCAATCTGTTCAGCCGGGGCCTCGAATTCACGCAGACGGTGTGAGTAGTGACACCAACTGCTGCAACAGAAAGGGAGAGCGAGCAGGAAGTTCCATGGCACGCCGCCCGTCACGTGACCGGTCGGCGCTTGGTCCACGTCCAGCCATCTGCTTTTTTTTTTCCCTTTCCCTATCTGACTTTTCCCCACCCGGATTTTGCCGCTGTAGTTCTTGTTCTTCCTACGACGACGACCGAAGCGCACACATTTGGCCTCGGAGACAAAATCTGATATCGTGAATATCATTGAAGTTTTCCTCAATCTGATTAAACAGGATGTGAGGAAGTGGGGGAAAAAAGTGGTATAAGTGGAGAGAAAAATTCCAAAAATGTGAAAAAAAATTGTAAAAGTCGTTACAAAAAAAAAGGTAAAAAAAAAATTAATGAAGTTTTAATGTGAATGAATGATAAAAACAATTTTTAAAATGTGGAAAAATGTGAAAAAGTACAAATGAGGAAAAACTTAGTTTTATTTCAAGCTCAGAATCTTCAGATGAGACAGAACCATGCAACGTGGTTAAAACAAATGTTTTTCTGCACTTGAAAAGTAAAAACAAATGAAAAAATGATAAAACATGACAAAAATTTAATTGTGAAAGAATGGTAAAAATAGATTAATAAAATTGTAAAACATTGTAAAAGTATGAAATATTTTAATGGTTAAAAAAGTTTTTTAGAAAAGTGAAAAAATAATTTAAAATATGAATGAATGATTTATTAAAAACAAATTTTCAAATGTGAAAAAAGTAAAAATGTGAAAAAGTTAAAACCGTGTTGAAAAAAATGTTAAGTTGTAAAAGAATTGAGAAAAATAAAAATGGGGAAAATTGCAAAAGTGAAAAAATGGTTAAAAAGGTCCATTACATGGCTGGTCAGAACTTTCTATACAACTTTATAAAATACTGGGAGAAAAATAGGAATTTGGGGGGAAATGTAAAAGAAAAAAAAAAAGTGGAAAAATATATTTTACATGTGAATAAATGCTAAAAAATAAATGGCACAAAGGTGGAATAGAAATACTAAAATGTATTTAAAAAAAATAGAAAAAAAGAAAAAAATCTGCATAAAATCAAAAAGTTGGAAAAAAATAGTAAAAATCTGAAAAAATACTATTAAGTGTATAAAAATTTATAAATATAAAACCGTGGAAAAAATAATTTGTAAAAAAGTAAAAAAAAAAAAAAAAAAAAAAAGCCAAATGGTAAAAAAAATACATAAACTGAAAAAATTTGGAAAACAGTCAAAATTTGACAATTTTCCCAAAAGAAAAAAATGGTAAAACCGAAAAAAAAATTGATACAAAAAATCTGAAAATGAGGAACTACTTGTCCTTTACTCCAACAACCACAAAAAATCTAAAGCATAAAAGAACAGATGAAAACCCCGTCTAAACGGCACTGAAACCAGCAGTAATAAAAGCCCTGCAGATCCAGAGCTCAGTTTCATTCATACGTTTACGTCCTGAAGGTCATAGAAGCTGCTGATGCTCTTCCATCAACACATGACTGTTACAGGACCAACAGAACATTAGACACCACATACATCCATATTTTAGTCCACAGGTGTCCAACATGTGGCACCGGCCCGTGGGCTGATTCTGTGAAAAGCAAAAATGACACTTAAGCTGGTGTTGAAACCCTTTTAGCTCAGGTTCCACGTACAGACCAAAACCAACTCAAGTGGATCCGAACCAAGAACATACTGTCATAATAACCAACTAATAAGGAAAAGTTCAACTTCTCTTTTTTAGTATAAAAAAAATTTAAATTACATGAAAATGTCGACATTTACAAACGATCCTTTTACCGTAAACATGAACCTGAAATGTTTAAGAGAAATCGGTGTGATTTTAACAATATTCTGCCTGTTACTAAATGGTTGTTATTGTAATATACATATATAAAATCAGGCAGAAGGTTCGTCAAATCACACTTATTTTTCTTTTTTTTTTTAACTTTATAAGTTTTCACCGTACATTTATACAAACACCACCCAAGGGTACAGTACATAAAACACACACAAAGACAAAGGACACGAAAACAAATGAATAAACTTATAAATAATGATAATAAAAACAACGATGATAATAATGACGATGATGATAATAATAATAATAATAATAATAACGATAATCATAACAACAACAATAATGATGATAATAATGATAACAATAGCAACAACAATAATGATAACGATAATAAAAACAATAATGACGATGATGATAATAACGATAATAATAGCAGTAATAATAATAACAACGATAATAATGACGAAAATAATAATACTAATAATACTAACAACGATAACAATAGCAATAACAATAACAACGATAATAAAAACAACAATAATGATGACGATGATGATAACGATAATAACAATAATAGCAATAACAATAATAATAATGACGAAAATAATAATAATAATAATAATGTTAGTTTAGTTATTTAGTTTTTAAAAAATAATAATAACGATAATGAGTTTCGTTTTAAAAAATAATGATAATGATGACAACAATAATAAAAATGTTAGTTTCGTTTAGTTTAAAAAAAAATACATTGATTATGATGATGTTGACAACAACAACAACAACAACAGCAATAATAATAATAATAATATTATTAATAAATCTATGCTGCACCCCCCCCACAGCTCCCGTTGCCATGGATCTGCACTTCTTTTTCTTCACTCATTTCAGGTTCTTCATGTTAAAGGAAACTCTGTCCATATAAACATTTCATTCTATCATTTTACTCGGGTCACTCTTATTATTTTTCCAGTCCGACCCACTTGAGTTCATATCAGGCTGTATGTGGCCCCTGAACTAAAATGAGTCCGACCCCCCCCTCCTGTTTTAGCCGAACCCACCCGTATTCCAGGCTCAAACCTCCACCTTCTCCACTTCCTGCTGAAGCGCCCGTGCAGGTTCATCATCTCACTCCATCTGGATCCGTTCAGTGATTTGCACCGTGTTAAATGAAGACACTGTCAGCTCGGCGGAATCCATATGGAATATAAAAAGTAAATGATTCAGCAGAGATAAAACTGTAAGACAACAAACATAATTGCGTTTCGATGTCAAGCCTCTTTGCGCCGCTTTCATATCCCGGATCATTTGCCTGCATCACTTTGGAACAGAACTTGTTTCAAATGGCTGCCTTTCTCTCCAATATTGTGCTAATGCATTTAATTTAATGTTCGCAGACGCTGTAATTGGTATAATATTGCTCTATAATACATTGAAGGAAACCTTAGCATTAAGCACTAAATTGAAATTTTGAAGCGAACGGTGAAAACGACTGTTGGGGCAAAGAAACCCCATTAAATGTAATTTGTTCTGCATGGCTGTGGGGGTAATGGTTACCGAGACACTCCTTTATTAAGTCGAATAGGTAGTGAGGTAGCGCTGGATTTGCTCTCTTACTCCCTTGCAGACACACACTCGTGTACACACAGGCGTAATGCTGTCGACACACTGCTAGCCAAGGTGTAAGCTGTCGGCCGCTGTTACTCCATCCACGACGGCGACGCTAAGCAGCCGCTCCAGGACTGGAAGCACAAACGTTTCTGATTCTCACCGCCGCTCGAGCTACCTCTGCTGAAAGGTGAGGACGGAGGAGAGGAGGGAAGAGACGGAAAGGAAAGGAAAGGAAAGGTAAGGAGGTGGAAACAGGAAGTCACTACATGGACAAAAGTACTGGGACACGTTGGATACGTTCAAATGTCATATAGTTTTATTTTGAGATAAATATCATGACATTGTTTGTTTGGTTTTAGTATTTTTGCTTCCAAAATGCCTTCGAGGGTTTTGACTTCAGATTTTTCTTGTGCTTTTCGATGCTTTTCAAGGATTTAAGGACGTTTATTGTCATTCAGTCAGAGAAAGAACGAAACTAGATACCTACGACCCGTATTAGCCGTCGGAATAAGTAATAAATAAGTTTAAATCGACTAAAATCCAAGGTTAGTAAGGTGAGGATGGAGAGGAGGTGGAAACAGGAAGTCACTACATGGACAAGAGTATTAGGACATGTTGGATATGTTCAAATACGAACAAATATAAAGTTTTATTTCAGGATGAATATCATTAGATTGTTAGTTTGGTTGAACCCTTTCATGCATGAACGATGAACCTTAATCGAGATTTTTGTTCTGAGTGTTTTTATTCCTCTTTAGGCATGAAAAAAAACTGATTTTTTTTTTTTTAATACACCGACTGTATTTTTCCTGGAATTACACAAACGTCCACTCAGCTGGACACCAAGGCCACACTGACCTTTGACTAAAGACTGGCCAAGACCTTACCCAAATTTGGGGATATTTTCTCACAAACATGAGGTCACGATGTCTTCGACCTTTAACCACCAGAAGGTCAAAGCAGCTTTGTCCTTTGACCGAAGTTATAACTCCTTCACATACTAGAAGACATTTTGTCCAAATTTAAAGCCATTTTCTCAAGAATTAAATGTGAGGTCACACTGACCTTGATGTTTGACCACCAAAATTTTAATTGGTTCATCCTCGACTCCAGATTTCAGATGAACATATGCAACATGGAACGGACAAGAACCTCAAACACCCGTCTATCACTGACAGAGAGAGATAACAACATGGTTTGGAAGGTCAGAGGAGCTTTGGCCAAAGTAGGGACCATGGCTGATATTTTCTCACAGACAAGTATGAGGTCACAGCAACCTTAACCTTTGGCCACCACAAGGTTCTAACAGCTTTAACCTTTGACCCAACTTATTTCGGTGTCAGTTCATTTCACATCCAAATCTAGGTTTGAAGTTTTGTCAAAATGTACACCTATTTTTCCACAGTAATCCTGAGATTTTTGACAAGAATGGACAAATGTGAGGTGACAGTGACCTTGACCTTTAACCCCCACAAGGTTACAACAGCTTTAACCTTTGACCCAAGTTATTTTGTTGTCAGTTCTAAACATTTCACATCCAAATCTAAGTCTGAGAAGTTTTATCAAAATTTACACCCATTTTTCCACAGTAATCCTGAGATTTTTGACAAGAATAGACAAATGTGAGGTGACAGTGACCTTGACCTTTGACCCCCACAAGGTTCCAACAGCGTTAACCTTTGACCAAAGTCATTTAACTATAAGTTTTAACGATTTCACACACAGCTGTGAGTCTAATACATGTGGGCTAAAGTTAAAGTCATTTTCTCACTGTCCTTGATTGACCTTGAATTTTGACCACCAAAATCTAATGAGTTCATCCTCAGCCAACAGCACCTGGTTATCACTAACAGAGGCAGTAAGACATGGTTTATGAGGCAGCAGCAGCTTCGACCGAAGTCTTGAACATGTCTACGATGTTGAGGCCAAATTTAACGACATTTTCTCTCACAACAACCTTGACCTTTGACCACCCAAATCCTAGCAGTCCTCAACCCCAGATGAACATATAGGTAGACCTTCGAACAGTGGGATGAATGACCTTTGACCACCTGAATCAAATTAAATCAGTTTATATGAATATTTGTGCCAAATCTGAACGCTCCAATAAATATCTACGCACTCTTTCCCTCAAATCGAAGCAAACGACACCAGCTTCAAGCGCTTCCTGAGATATTTCGTTCCCAAGAATCGGTGCGGAAGCATGAAAAGAAAAGTAGGTAAAAGAGGAAACTGAGAGGCTTAGAGGGGGAAAGAAGATGAGAACAAATGCAGCAAAAAAAAAGGGAAAGAGCAGCATGTTGAGGAGAAAGAGGATGATGTGGGACAAAAGACGAGGGACGAGATAAAAACAAGGGAACGAGTGGAAGGAGGCGCTCGGAGAGAGGAGAAGGTGGATGACGGGGGACAAAGAGAAAGGAAAGAATGGAAAAAGGCGCGATTAAGCGTGAGAAAACGGAAGGGGGTGAAGAGATAACGGAAAGAGCAAAGATGGAAGAAGTGGAGGAGGAAGGAGAGGACAAAGGGGGAGAGGAGAGGAGATGAACGAGGCAACAAAGAAATGAAGGAAAGGAGACGAGGAGAGGGAAGGAGAACAGAAGAATAAGAAGGGGAGGGAGGGACGGGAGGTAGGTGAAGAGAGGAGGAAGAGAAGGAGGTCCCAGTGGAGGACGGGAGATCAAACACAGACTCTAAGTCAAACTCCACAGAGAGATCTTAAACCTTCTTTGTAATTGGAATTTTAAAAGTTAATACAAAGACGCTCCTTCAGTAAGATGTCTTTAGCAGATAGAATAAAACACAAGGAGGAATCTTTTTGTCCCTTAAAGCACTCACTTTTCATTTCGCTTGGAAGACGTGTTCAGTTATTTGGAGAAGCTTCAGGATTCAGGCTCGTATTTTTGTTATTAATATTATTTTGGCCGTTTTTTTTTCCGGAACAAACTAACAGTTGAACGTGGTTTCAGTCGATTACAGGCCATGAGGTGCCTCCCAAAAAATAAAAAAATAAAACGGCCTCCGACTAACTCACTGCCGTTAATTAAAGACTCCGAGAAACACATACGGATTTCCGTTTTTTGCCAGGAGAGATGGTGAGCTTCACATTAAAGGAGTGATATTTAGCTTTTTCTAATGGAATTCTGCCTCTGTTTTGGTCTCCAGAAACTGTAAATGCTCTGTTTGGGTCTGAAGTCTTCATTCGTTCAACTCCACAGGTCCATCTTCAACACTATTTCTGAGTAATTTCTAAGCGCCGGCCCTTTAAACGCAAATGAGCCACTTCAGGACCCACCCCCTCCAGGTTGTTGGCTGTGCTGCTCTGTCCCGTTCAATCAGTAACTGAACATTTTAGGTCATCGACTCGAAGTTTAGACATATTTTCAGTTTGGACGACTGGGCGAAGTCAAGTGAAGGTTAGCATCCGGTCAAATCATTTTATTACAATAATCTACACTGTCCAGGGTGTACCCCGCCTTCGCCCTTAAGTAGCTGGGATAGGCTCCCTGTGACCCCAGTGAGGATAAAGCGGGTATAGAAGATGAATGAATGAATGAAAGAGATTATTATCAATATTATCAATTATCAATCAGTGGTGTAAAAACCATTTCAATTCAGGTTCCACACACAGACCAGTTAGATCTCAAGTGGATTGGAACCAGTAAAATACTATTGGAATAACCTATAAACAATGAAAAACACCAATTTTGTCTTTGTTTTTGTGTAGAAAAAAAGTCAAATTACATGAACACGTTTACATTTTTACAAACTATCCTTTTACAAAACAATTTGAACAACCTGAAGAAATTCAAACATGACATTTTTGAAGAGAACTAAGTGCATTTTTGCGAACATTCTGCCTATAAATGTTCTGTGTAATTATAACCTAAGTTGGATTGTCCCGATCCCATACTTGGATTGGATCGGCCGCTGATATTAGCAAAAAATGCGTATCGGTATCTGATCGGCCGGCACGGAAAAATTCAGATCCAGACTCCTGATCCAGTTTTTTAAAAATCCGATCTAGGTTATCCAGCGCACCTATTTAGATAATCCATTCCATTTTTTGCTGTGGGTTCCCTAAAATCCGGTCCGCATTTTCCAGCTCACCAGCATTAGCGTCTCCCAATTTACCTCAGTGGCATCTTCTACATTATAATGGCCATGTAAATTTAAAGTTTTATTTTTTTAACTTTAGTTTTAAAGTTCTTCCAGAGCAGAGTACTGATGCTGAGTTAACAGACTATTTTCCACTCAGGTTGTTTGTGTGTTTTTCTTTTTTAATACAGTTTACAGTCTTATTTGCACTTTTTACTG
>JAQQZY010000013.1:10652210-10668202 GCA_030068375.1 Ostorhinchus rueppellii | reverse complement strand
TGTAATGAAGTAATGGTACTAATGTAATGACCAAGTAGTGGTACTATTGTGACGAAGTAATGGTACTACTGTAATGAAGTAATGGTACTACTGCAATGATGAAGTAATGGCACTAATGTAATGAAGTAATGGTACAACTGTAATGATGAAGTAATGGTACTAATGTAATGACGAAGTAATGCTACTAATATAATGATGAAGTAATGGCACGAATGTAATGAAGTAATGGTACTCCTGTAATGATGAAGTAATGGCACTAATGTAATGAAGTAATGGTACTCCTGTAATGATGAAGTAATGGCACTAATGTAATGAGGTAATTGTTCTACTGTAATGACGAAGTAATGGTACTAATGTGACGAAGTAATGGTACTAATGTAATGAAGTAATGGTACAAATGTAATGATTAATTAATGGTACTACTGTAATGATGAAGTAATGGTACTCCTGTAATGATGAAGTAATGGTACTAATGTAATGAAGTAATGGTACTAATGTAATGAAGTAATTGTATTAATGTAATGACCAAGTAATGATACTAATGTGACGAAGTAATGGTACTAATGTAATGATTAATTAATGGTGCTATTGTAATGAAGTAATGGTACTGTAATGAAGTAATGGTACTACTGTAATGAAGTAATGGTACTACTGCAATGATGAAGTAATGGTACTCCTGTAATGATGAAGTAATGGTACTACTGTAAGGCCTGATGTTCAAAGGGATCATCTATCACTAGTCACTTGACCCTCAAATATCACAAATTTGAAGAAAAAAAAAAAAAAAAACCACCATTTTAACAATATTCTGCCTTAGTTTATCATTAATACACTTGTTAAAACTTACACAACATATTTAGTAACAGGCAGAATATTGGGAAAATTACACATTTCTTTTAGACTTTCAGGCTGTTCATAGTTTTGTTGAGGTTATGAAAGGATAGTTTGGAACTGTAAATGTCATGGAATTTTACTTTTTTTTTACACTAAAACAAAGAAAAAATCTGAGTTGGAGTTGTCTGTATGTGGAACCGGAACTGAAATGATTTTAACTGCACTGATGTTTAATAGCTTCAGGGTAATTTTTGATTTTCATAAATTCATTCCAGGGGGCAGATTGGACCCTTCGGCAGGAAGGTTTTTGACACCTGTGGGTTTTTTTTTTTTTATTATTTTAAATCATACATTTACATAAAGGCATACTTGCATATAAAAAACAGACAATACAATAATAAGAAAAAAAGCAAAAAAGCACAATAATATTATCAGGTCAGCTCTTTACAATGTTCAGGGCTGATTCAGAGTTAATGCAATGCACACCAACAACATCTCACCTAGGTTCAATACTCAGTACGTCGCATAAAAAATTGAGGGAAAACTATTTTTCATCTGTAAATTGGGAAGATATTGGCAAAAACCAAATATGCAAATGCAAGAGTAGACATTTTCACACCAGAAAGTCCAAACTAAGGTTAAGCCAAAGTGTATTTTTCTAGCATGTTAAACAAAAGTAACAAGTTCTGGATCAAAACCTGTTCCGATACTTTAACCTTTAACTACGACCACAACAAATCATCCAAGGAGTCCACCCCAAAAGGCAAAAGGCGGACAGAAATGTGCTCCCACTGCACTGAAAACACACCTGTCCAACACCTCCTAATGCCTACACATTCCCATCTGCGCCGGACGAACGCTCCAACCATCCGAATATCACATCTGTGCTTACAAGTAGATGTTTCAGTGATAAAAAAATAATAATAGCCACATCCATCACCGACAAAATCCTCCTCATGACCAAGAAAACAAGGATTTTTTACTTTTATTTGTCAGATCGGTTAATGACTACAGCCACTTCTTTGCCCTTTGTCTCGTCTTCTGCAGGTAATACGCAATCCTTCAACCAACAACCCAGACTTGTCACAACACGCTTTTTTTATTCTTTCGTTTTATTTAACCAAGAAGTCCCACTGAGATTAGAAATGTCTTTAGCAAGGGAGACCGGACCAAGGTACAAGGTCAAAACAATAAAATAGAACCGCAACAAAAACATAAATATGATCCACTATCATCAAACACAGTCACAACAGTCTAGTCCACTAGTCCCAGCCTTTAATGGCTCCCATTGTGACATCAAATTTCATTCAAAACAGGGTCTTTTTTTGTTGCTAAAATTAATTTGATCATGTAATAGTTTGCTATATTTTATTTTTTTGCTCATTTCAGGCTGAATAATGTATATAATGCCCCTTTTTGGTGTCTGCTTCTCAGTTTGAAGGGGTCTTAGCGGAACCAGGCAAGCGAAGAAATCTTGCCATTGTCTGTTCGGTCCGGTTTTCTGACTGTGACTGTGTCCAGGAAGGTTGAAGCGTAGTAATGAATGCGGTCACATGATCGGGTCAATGAAGACATGCACTTGTATACGTCTTGCATTTTGTTTGAACTTGATTTTTATTCGGAAAAGTGTGTGGTATGTTCATTTGAATGAAATATATATTGAATCATTATTATTATTATTATTATTATTATTATTATTATTATTATTATTATTATTATTATTTTCTAGAAAGTTCAGGTGACTCCACTGGTTGAAAAACTCTGGTCGAATAAATACACAAAATGTAAATGTGATGCAATGATCGATGTGCTCAACCACGCTTAAAGTTAAAAATAAGTACATAATGGGGTAAAATGACAAATACAACCCAAAACACTGAACTGCTTCCTTACACATCTCACCCATTATTTCGATCATCTTGCAACCACATGTCCACATTTATTAAACGTCATTTAAATGGGTGCATAGTCTCGTTTTTTGGTTCAAGGTTCGGGTCCCACATTAAGCCCAAAATGAAGGCTCATTGGGCAGTAGGTCTCCAATAACCCTTCATCAGGCAAGTGACTATTTCTGGTCATTTCCGTACATTTTCACATCATAAGACAGTAGCAGCTCCAGTTCCAGTGAGCACAAAGTCAACAATCTGAGGTTCAATGTGGTCTACAGGGTCTGCAAGGTCCACCTCTGCTTGAACAGTGAGTGGACCTAAAAAAAACGCCATAAGAAAGTTAGCACGACTCCTGTGATCAGCAATGACAAGGTAAGCTAATGTTTCTTTGACTACTTGGAATTCATTATCAATTGTGTCCTCAACATCGTGCCTGGTTTGAACATGTAAAATGTTGAAAAAAAAAAAAAAATGCAAGCGTCCCTGCTGGGATTTGAACATCGTAGACCATAGCAACACTTGCTAAATTATCTGTCCACATCTACTTTGGGCCGCAAATTTAACCGTCCCAAGGCCCTACTATTGCTTGTATTGGGGGAGGGGTTCTACTACGCAAGGTGCCATTCATGACGAGACCCTGTATACAACTAAAAACTAACACAGGAGTCATGTAACGTATTAGAATTCTGAGACAATAATATTAGAAGGTAAGGAATTACTTTTAAGAGGGTTCCTACCGGGTAAATTTAAGACTTTTTAGGACCTTTTAAAGACGACTTAGAGCAGTCAAACCTAAGAAAGGCCTGTTGTTCAATTTCAAAAGAAGGTCTGCCTTAATGTACACTCCTAATTCCAAATATTAGCTACGCAAGCCATTTTGTCAGCACCATACGGAAACACAATAGCTATATCTGAATCAGGGAATATGCACTTGAATAACTTGGATATTCAAGTGTATCGCTACAGTATTTAGAGTCCACAAAACCACTGCTTTTAGGGTTGGGGTAGAACCAAACATCGTAGGAAGGCCAATTTTTGCATTTTGGACACATTTAAATGGAATACATCGAACAAATATATGGCAGCATAAGCACATGTAAGACCACCCATTTCATATTTAATACCGTTGATTGTAAATTCAAGACTTAAGGCTTTCAGATTCTGCGGGAACCCTGATTTAAATAACAGTACTTGCAAACTGTAATAGATTACAGATTACTTGGTAAAGTGTGGATCCCTGTTAATATCGCAGTCGTCTTCCCAACCTGCGACCCGACCAACACCAGTTTCATTTAGCAGGACAGGATGCTCTTCACACCTTTGTTTGAGTATTTCGAGGATCCGAGTGTCGGCCCCGGCTCCTGTGGAATCGGTGGAGTCGTCAGGGGAGGCGGGAGGTGCAGAGGTCGCCGAGTCGGATGTGGGCCTGCCGGGACCCGCCAAGGATTAACACAAGCGCTGTGCTCAGGACATATGGCATTTGTCATCTCCCACTGGGAAAGAGACTCTCCCTTGGCTCTGCCGCCGACCCCCCCAAACCCCCCCATCACATCTCTCTCTATCTGACTTTCCCTCCGTCTCCCTCTCCTCCTGTCGGGATTTAAAGGCTTGAAGTGCTTTAGTTGTTTACTGTGCATTAAATGGCCCCCTCGTCCACCCCACCACCACCGCCGCCCCTCCTCGACTCCCGCCAGTAAACTTCGCAGTGTTAAGAGAAAAATGGCTCAGCGGAGGAAAGGCTGCTGACGCGGTGAAGCCTTCTCAGATGGAGGCTAGAGCCATCACAGGAAGGTGTTCGCTCTTAATTCCATGTGAGGAAGTCAACAAGGCAGGCGTGGCAAAGAAGGAAACACCTGCTCCTACAAACCAGCCGACATTATAACAACAATAATCACCGTGGTTTGGCCGTCATGGTTAGGGCGGCATTTCGATTTCTCTCTTCAATGAAAGTGATGAGGGTCGTCTTTTTCAGCATTTGAGCTTCGGTCTTTAACACTTTAAACAAACCGTTGTGGGCAGACTTTAAAGAGTGGATGGTGTGCGTTTAGGTAAAAAGGTAACAATGGGCAGTTCAGAACTTGAGTGAAAACTACTCAAACCAAATAACATGTCGCAGCTGAATCCAAATGATGGTGTTGAAAACTCGAAAGCAACATTTTCAAAAATAATTTTTACTTACAGGGGTTATTTTTGCTAAACCCACTTTTATCAATCTTTGGTCAATTTATTTGTTTATTTAGGGATGCTGATAGTTCACAAACTTTAAAGTTGAACCCTCCAGGTGGTGCAAAGGCATCTTTATATTCATTTTTAGTAAAAAATCAGGTGGTTTTTCCAACCTGTTTTAATCAGTCAAATTTTATTTAGATAGTGCCAAGTCAAAGCAAAAGTTCTCTCACAACACTGCACATAGAACCAGTCGAAACCAGCCTCTTAGTTTAATTCCTTCTTAATGTGTTACATTTATAACTAGTTACGTCACAACATTTGCATATATAAAGGTCAAGACTTCGGACGAGCATTCCTCCGAGTTCGACAATTGTTTATCAGCAGCAGCGGTTGTAGGAAAAACTGAAAATATGTCCAAACTTCAAGCCCATTACCTAAAAAAATTCAGTTGTCGGTTGTATTAAACACAAGTGGCTGAACACACAGCTAAGAACCTGGAAGGGGCGGGGTCAGAAGTGGTATCATGTGCATTTAAAGGGCCAGCGCTCCAAACCACTTTTCTAGTGTCATTACTCAAATAGTGTTGAAGATGGACCTGTGGAGTTGAATGAATGAAGAGCATTTATAGTTTACATAGACCACAGGGAAATGTTTGAAAATGTGTAATTCCATTTAAAAAAGTAAACGTCACTCTTAAAACAATGTTTTATGGGCATGAGAGGTCAAAATGTAGAACTTACACCCCCCCCCCAAAAAAAAACACACTATAGATTGATTGATCAATATCCGTGTTATGGAAAAGGCCTCAAACAGTCGCTTGGGAGTTTTCAATCAACAACAACAAAAATCTCCTGCTTATATCTTCATTTATTCATAAACAAAAAGGTAATGTCACCTAATGGGATGTTGCATGCCAACATTCAAACAAAAGTCAATTAAGCTAAGCATCTACTCCACTTTTAACTTTTCTTTAGCTAATTTTACATTATCATGCTCATTTTGTTTCTAGCACAAGACCCTGCAGCATTGTAAACCAGTTTAATACTGGAATATCCATGTCATTTAATTAGTAAATCATCTCATCTTATGTAATTTATGGCTGATATTCTGCTCAACGGATGTGTCACTTGTGGCTTTTACAGCTTCCTCTGAATTTCAACATCGCTAGCTTAACATTTCAGATCATTTACATGCAAAAGTCAACAAAATAAACAAAAGTAGATATTTTAACGCAAGAAAACAGTTATATATTATAACTAAATGCACAGACAAGATACCCTGACCTCTGGCCTTCTGTTTATGAGTCGTTTTAATGCAGACTACCTTCGACTGGAGCCCTATTGTGCAGCTGCTGTAGACAAATGTGTTCACTAAACGCCTTGAAAGAAGCCCTTTCTTGTAAGCGGACAGTTAAAATTGAAGTGCAGTTTTCTAATTAGCCGACTGAAGCTGTTGCCTCGTGTACTCTCTCCTGAGCATGAATATTATCATTCAGCTTCACGCTCGCAGGCAGGTATGCTCTTGTCATCCTCCATCTTCATAAACAGACATGTTATTATAGCATGATGGAGTGCTATGTTTTTCTCCCGGTATTTTTTTTTATGGGACAACGTAATATGCCGGAAATCAAAGCTTGTAATTCGCCGGTTGATGTTTATTGTGCGCCTCCCGTGTCTAGAGACGTTTGATAAACAGCATGTTGCAACAGTAGAAAAAAGGTGTTGTAGGATCTTGTGGGAGCTTGCCAAAATAATACCCCATTCATCGCAGCTACTGTGTGAAAATGCCTCCCTGCACTGACTCATATTTCACCGCCAGAACGAGCGGTTTGCCGTATGGGCCCGGTGATGAATTACACCAAAGCACATTTCTTATGGGAAATCTGGATGGTGCAGGAGAGAAGGGGGAGCGAGCTCCAGCGACAAATTGCCTTCACTGCCAGTTAGTCCATGTTCCTTTCTTTTCTCTGTGTTGTTGTTGCTGATGGAGGGAAGAGGTTGGAGGTTTTATTTTGTTCGGTAGGGGTTATTTCGTCTTCTTGCGAGACATTTTGGAAATCCCTCCAGGTACGCAGGAGTCTCTGGATCCGAGCCCGCCCGATCAGGAATTTCCAACCACCCTGGGAGTGGAAACAAGCAACATAGCAACAAAAAACCCTCTCTCAAATGATGATCTGCCCCATCAGCTCCGTCGATACCTGTTAGCAGCAGCGAACAGGCAGCCATAGGCTCCAGGCCAGACAAGCTGCCCAGTTGGCCGCTTTGGCTGGTTGCCAGTTTGAATCCTTGGGATGTTTCTAACAGGAAGCAGCAGCGCTCAACTCGCTCTGATCCTGCAGGCTGGAGCATCAGCGAGGGCCGAGGGGGCCCCTAGGATAACCTGCAATCTGGAAGATGAACCATTTCTGAGCAAGGGCTCCAGGGGAAATAAAACAGGAGTGATGGGGGGGGGGGGGGGTCAAACCCTTCCACAACCTGGTGATATGTCCCTGTGCAAGACTATAAGCTTCTCCCAGCTCTCGCCCCTGACCTCTGACCCTTCCGTGTTAGAAAGAGAGAAATATAAATGCATAAAGACAAAAGTAAAGACTACACTCAAACTATCACTCAGTAATTTTAACGTTTCCAAATTAGAAAGAGGAGGTTTATACGCTTCAACCCTGCCAGAGGCCTGAATCATTGCTTTTGGAACATTTACATTTTATTTGTTTGTACATAAGACAAAGAGTGTCAGACCTGTCTTTTCAGAGACTTAACGACTTCTTTATTGCAGAAAAGATGTGCAGAAAACTTTTTCAACCTTTTTTCTTTTTTTGGTTTATGCTCTTTTAGCTCCAATTAAGGTTTACTTTATTGCAACAATACATGTCAGTAATTAGCATGCGAACAAACTTCTTATGTAGTGGTAACAGTCTCTTTATCCATTGACCGTTTTGACAAATTACTGCTCAAAACACAAAAAAGAAAGGACATTTCTAATCTCCTGTGACCTGCACAGAGTTGTGACCTCAGCCCCATTCATACTGTAGTGGTGATCCAGTCTAACTTAAGAATTTATTTCCTTACAATTTATTTTAGCAGCTCACTTGTGCTACATTTTTCTTAAATTACTGCTCGTTTTGTTTGGTTTCCCATTCTTAGTGAACAGCACTAGCCATGGATGGATGAATGGTGCCTTTGCAATAACAGCTGAGGACAAATTCTGTCAAAATCTTGCCATTTTCTGTGTTCCTGCCACCTCAGAGTCTCCTGAAGCTTCACATCGGGGACATCGGCCTTTACTTCATTAGAGGCCTCATTGCAAAGCTCTTAAAAAGAACAAACATGTGTCTCCAGTTTTACCTTCCAGACTACCTTCGAGAAGACGTCCAGAACATGTTAGCAGTAGGTGAACGACCGAGCCCCAAAGGAAATTCCATTTCTTCAGTTTAAGGAAATAAAAGAAAGAATGAATTATTAGACTCTTTTAGAAATGGGCATGAAGGATCTTCTAAACCTCTCAGTCCTGGATCTTAATGAAGTAGGTTGTCGTCGACTGCAGCTGTTCTCCCTGTTTCTCAAAATGAGATGTAGAGGATGATCTGGATGTTGCCAGATGTCCACCACAGTTCCCGGTGTGTCCGGCTCCTCTCCAAAAACATAACCAGTTTTCTTTCACCATCTTACACAGCCATGTGCAGCATCTGTGCGACAACATCAGAAGACTTGAGCCTCCGTAGGAAAAATAGCGACTGTTCCTTTCTAGAGTCAATCTGTGTTCAGGGACTGGTCCGTCGTGTAAAGGTATTTGCACATCAGCCTACACATGTTGACTGGCTGAAGAAGGGGATTAGACTTTATGAAATCCACCACCACATCTTTCATCTAGAAGGAGTTAATTCAGAAGACAGTTGGACTCCTCTTGTCCATTTCTGATACAAAAATGGATTTCGTTTGTGAATTAGGCTGTGAACCATTACTTTTCAACAGAACGGACCATTTTTGTCCTCAGTGTTGCCTTAACACTCTCTGGGTTTTGTGTCTCATCAATGGCAAGGAATCAATAATTGATCTGTAATCAGCTGATGGATGTTTGAGTCACAGCAGATTTGGAATTTTTAATTAGATTTCAATGGAGGTGGAATGTAATTAGAACAAATGTTTGAATATTATATTGAAAGTCAGAGATGTGTAGTAGTAATGCGATGCAAATTACAGTTCACTTCACACAAACCGTTGCAAGAAATTTCCGTTAAAGGCCAATTTTTTTCTGTTTTTCATGCATTAAGGTCATGGAATTTAATTCATACACCCTTCTGTTAAAAAAAAAAAATCCAGATTTCTTACCCAGTTCTATTTGTACTTACTTCTAATTGATTATGTATAGCATTTTAGCGCTCATATTCTATTTTTTACCATGCCACATGCTGTTGCTACATTACATTGGGATCAATAAAGTCTGATATTTTAGAGTCTAAATTCCTTCAGCAGAGGTTGAATCAGTACCTCCGTCTCTTACAAAAGTGGCTGTATTACAACTTGAATCAGGAGTGTAAACATGTGGGAAAGGCTGATGTAAACCGTGTCTTAAAAGGTGATCAAAAACGACAAGAAGCACCGAGGATAGAAACAAACGCAAATCATGATTAATCACGAATTACTTTGTGATTACTTCAGTTTTGGCACGTTTGTTTGGGTTTCCTTGGGCCTTGAGATGAGCATTCCTGGACTTGTTTACCACACACATGCAACAGACAACAGCCAGCTTCCAGGCTTCTTCTATGCAGAGGGATTACCAGGCGAGAGCGCTTTCACCATCAATCCCAATTTACCTCTGAATAAACCCGAATTTATGAGCATGTTAGCAGGCGTAATCCAGCCTTGATTTGCTCATTTCAGGCACATGGGGAGAGGGTGGAGGGGTGGTGGGGGTTGGATAGAGTGAGATTACCAGCTGGGTACTTGTTGTCACCAGCACCAGAGTGGGGAGCCAACAAAAGCCAGGGAAATACAAAAACATGAGTGTGCTTACAGTGAGCGAGAAGTAGGAGGCAATATAGGTGGTCCATGCTACTGATGGTTTGTCTGATTTATTGATATCCCTCGCTGGGGAGCTTTGTCTTTCGTCAGACTGTCAGGGCGCACGGTGGCGACAAAAGGAAGGTGGAGTGGTGGTGGCGGGGGGTTGTGGAAGAGGGGGGGAAAAAAGTGGTTATTTCTGCTGATAGGGCATATTTTCTGTCAACAGTCTCTGGCAGATGAGTGTATGTGATAATACCGCTGCCAAGGAAAGTCTCTCAGCTCTTCAGCCTCCGGAAGAATATTTCTGTCTCAGCTCAGGGCAGTGGCTCCTCGTCTCTCCCCTCCTTCTTCCAGCTTTTATAATTTAGTAAACTGAAGTAATTACCACAGAGGCATGCTCGATAATTACAAAACGCTCCGTCACGGTCATGAAGGTAATAGCATCTCTTGCTCTGCCAGCAGCGATAACACAGGTGAGACGAATCGCAGAAAACACATCTGATAGCATTGTTATGGTAAAGAAATGCCATTATGATTAAGGGCAGCACTGCTGGGAGGGAATATTGACCCCCTGCATTCCTGTTTTCCCTTCTCTTTTCAGGTACAAAAGGAGCCGGCGTTGACATTGGGTTTGACGACAGAATGAGCACAAGACTTGCAGCTTGGTGTTTATCCTGCAGATGTCTCATCTCTCCTTCGGAAAATTAGCATGAAATTTACTTAATTATCAACTGCAGATCGACAAAATATTAGGTGTTGTTTACTGTAATCCCATTTTGCTTAGTTTAATTTCCTCGACTCTTCTCCTGGTGGCGTGTTTACTTAGGATTGGACATGGTGGCGTCCTGCAGATCCCTTCTATCCAGTAGTGCAGCTTCCGCCCAAGACGGTGGCGAGAACGTAACACGTAATTAGCAAAATGCGGCCCTAATGCTCGTCTCCTTGAGAGTTTGACCCTATTTGTTTGTGCCGAGGTAATTTCATTACACTGTGCATTTCCCAGGAGCTGCTGCGAGTTAACGCTAAATGCTCACCAGAGAGGGGATAAGTATTTGGCAAGGCATCAGCAAAGAGAAGAGAGGGAGCGCCGGAGCTCAATAACACTTCTTTCATGTTGACAAATTCCATTAGTGTGCAAAGACTGGTGTTTGTGCTCTATTTTATTTATGATAATGCTCAGGCATTGTAGAGAAGCGGTATTCATCACCCGTGCCACCTATGTAGCCTGACAGTGTGCTGCAGACAACTGTGATTTGTACACAACACTCAGCGTCGCTAACACCCACAGGTCTGAGGGAAAGTGAAGGTGGCATCCTGGATCAGCGTTTCACCTCCCTGTTTTTTGGCTGTGTAGTCATCTACCTCCATAGAAATACACAAAAAGGATGAAATTCTACGACCTTGATCCAAGAGCCCTGATTTAGTGCCAATAAAACAGCTACAGGTACTTCTAAAACGGCATATTTTCTTCTATGCAATACCTGTTGATGCAGAATATCTCTATGATGGAGTGAAAATCAGTTTGATTTTTAAGCAAAATGTCAAAGTTCTACGACTGATACACTTTAAAGTGCTCACATGTACCTAACTCACTTATATATTAGTCTGTGGTTCATTTATTTGTGTATTTGGACCCTAATAGTTCAGTTTGAAGTTGAACCCTCCAGCTGCTGCTAAACTATCTTTATTTTGGGGGGGAAAAAAATCCAGTTTCGACACCTCATTTCAATTGCTGCTTAATTTGTTACGTCTATAACTAGTTACGACATTCGCAAATATAAGGTCAAGACTTCGACAAACACTTCTCCAGTACGACATAATTGTTTTTCAGCAGCAGCAGAAGTAAAAACCTGAAAATATGTCCAAACTTCGAGCCGATTACCTAAAATGTTCAGTTGTTGGTTGCATTAATGAACACAAGTGGTTGAACGGGACAGAAAGCACAGCCAACAACCTGGAGGGGGCGGGGCTTTAAGTGGTTCATGTGCATTTAAAGGGCCAGCACTAAAAAAAAACAAAAACACCTTGGTGTCATTACTCAGAAATAATGTTGAAGATGGACGTGTGGGGTTGAATTAAAGAATTCAGACCCAGCAGGACATTTACAGTTTATATAGACCACAGGGACATGCTTTAAATGCATAATTCCATTTAAAAAAAAGATAAATATCACTCCTTTAAGTGCAACTCTTCACTGAAATCTTCTGAGGAAAGTTGTGTTTTAGTTGAGTGCTCAATATTACCACCTGAGAAACATCTTTTATAAAATGTTGCCTCGTATAATCCAATACTGCCCTCTATGAAAATGACAAAATAAACACATTCAGTTCGAGACACCAAATCTGGTTGGAACATGGACTATATCAGTGACAGATCATGGAGCCATACCCTGTATCCAACTAGAACTGTCATTTTGATTTAAATATTCAATTTGTACGTCGGTATTTACCCATTTTTGCTGTTTCCAACCACTGAAATCATACACAATTAGTCGTACTTCCAGTGCAAGACCGTTTTATCCATATTTATTTAGCATTTATTAGTTAGCAGCCTGCTCCTATATCCACCAAAGTGCCAGGACCTCATCAGCTTGGATTTCTCTGATTATTATTGACACTTTCATTGTTTTTTAATTTACATATCAGTGTGGGGCTTTTGCGTGTTTTGCATCTCTGTAAGATCGAAATACGTTTTGTATACATGTAAACCAGACCCACTCCCTGGCTGTGCTAAAGCGAAGTTCCACATCAGTTCAGAGGGTCAAATATCACCTGGCAATTAGTGTTTATTCACAACAAATAAAAGCTTTTGGCACTCATGGAGGGTGTTGGGAAAGCGATTAAGGCCCCCGGTGGCCCTCCATGGAGGCCTCCTTTAGCTCCACAGTGTCAGCTGGCAACATGAAAAATTTCAGTTACAATAAAATATAATAATTACCGCGCCTGCATGTGTTTCTCCATGCATGTGGCGTTATTTGACTGTGACTAAGCGTGTTTGCAGATGCCTGTGTGTTCTGCATGCACGATATTTGTGTGCAATTGTGTCAAAGTGTCCCGCGCATGTGTGTGTCTGTGTGTTTTGGGGTGTTTTTTGCGAGGTGGGTAAGCATACACACACACACACAAAACACTGAGGTTGGAAACATTCTGATGTCAACAGCAAAGCAAGAAATAGGAAACACATTTAAATCTCTGGCACCGAGGACAGCGTTCGGGAGCCAGGCGAAATCACCGCACTGAGCGTGCATCGCGTGTGACAGGGTGCATCGTGGGATAGCTCTTTATCCTTTTGCGCGCATAGCGGCAATCGGCAGAGGTACGTCCCATCTGAGGAGGAGAGTCGGTGCAGGTTGTACCTATTAGGACAGCTTAGTAACTCAAGAAGCAGCAATTTAAGAGAGAAAGAGGGGAAGGGAGGAGGAAGGATTGGGGAAGAAAGCGAAAACTAATGCCATAACTCCAAAGGCTCCCAAAAGACAGCTTTGAGGATTGGACTGGATGACAGAAAGGCTCGTCATCACAGAGGTGGGTATGAGCGCTGGTAATGAGATGACTTGCTCCATGCCAGGCATTATCATGGACAGATTGCACCCACAAGAAGAAGAGGCCTCCTTTTGTCTGTTGAAAGCTACATGGGCTCAGAGCTGGAATGAAGAAACCAATCCTGAGAAGTATGCGGAGGGAAATGTGATATTTGGCAACACCGAGCTACGGTTTTTCTATAAATTTCAAAGCATTGTTGATTTCTTTTAAGGGGGAAAAAGACACAGTGAAGGGGCATAATAGATGACAGGGGGAAAAATGTACCAACCTACTGTACTTTTTTTTTTCCTCCCCTCAGTTTTCAATCTTTTGTGGTTGGCAGCAGGGACAGAGCCCAGGAAACAGTATCCTATCACTTAAATGGTTAAGTATTTTATGAGTAAAACGCTTCCAAATGTCTCTCAAAAAACCTTCCAGACCACACCAAAGACGAAATGAGGTAATATTACGTTTCTGCAAAAGTCCCCAGTATGATACCCCAACTTTGCTATAATTGCATCAGAAAAATGGTGCGCGAGTCTCTCTCTGTTACATGTCAGGCCATTTGACTTGGCAAAAGCTGTGCTCATTAAGCGTGTGGGAGAGAAAAGGTCTCAAATTTTTCCCAGCTGAAGGCAGACGAGAGCACAACATGCACACGTATGGTATCAGGAGGATTCATCAATGTAGCCCTGCCGCGTGCCAGCGTTGCCAGGGCCTGGTTTAGCACTTTAGTGTACAGCTGATGATGTAAATCAAAGCCTCCATGCTAGCCTCTTAGCATCCGCCAGGTAACCCGTGACCCAATTTAGGGTTCGAGTTACATTTGAGCCATGTTTAAACTAATACACATTGTGTTTCAGCCACATGTTAACACAAACAAAGTCTAATCAGTGCACTGTGGTCTTGCATAACGATGAAAAGTCAGATCATTAAAAGGGAAAATGGTCAACTAATAAGGGCTTCGGCTCCTTGAAGGACTGATAGTTTTTTTTAAATGCAATTCTTCATTTTCCAACATTTCCCTGTGGTCTCCATAAACTGGAAATGCTCTGCTTGGGTCCGAATTCTTCATTCATTCAACTCCACAGGTCCATCTTCAACCCCATTTCTGACTAATGAATTCCAGAAAGGTCATTTTGAGCGCTGGCCCTTTAAATGCACATGACCCCACCCCCCTCCAGGTTGTTCATGGTGCTTCTCTGTCCCAAAACGAATAATTATGGTCTCCTTGAAGAAATGTTCGTCGGAAGTCTTGACCTTATATGCACTAATGTCGTGACAAAATTAGTCACACACAAAAAAAGCAAAATTGAAAAAAAAAAAAAAGAAAATTCATGAACCAAAGACTAATAAAAGTGGGTTTAGATAAATATGAGACCTTTAAAACAAAAAATATAGCAGCAATTTATACAATATGTCCTAGACAATATTTTATCACAATTAAAATAAAACAAATATGCAAATACACAAAATGTGACCACTTTAATGAAGCCAGTAACAGAGTGTAATACCACTGATGGCCACTAGATGCTGCTTCAGAAAGAATTGAATCAAAAATCTTCTGAAATATGTCGAGATAACTTTACTTTGCCAGAACTCGTTCCATATCAAATTTTTATTGACATATATGTATAACAGTTTGCTAGCCGGCTAAGTTCAACCATCCGAGTTGCTTGTTCATTTTTTATTTGAGAAAAACTTTTTTTTTTTTTAACTGACTGCTCAAGTGAAAATGTTATAAGTGACACTAGCATCAATAGTCGTTTTTCCATTGACCCTCAAATATCGTAAATGTAACTTGTGCATAAAAATTCACCAAATGGAAAAACGACTATTTCAGCAAAAGTTTTGTTTGTCGAAAAGTTTTTGCGCTGGCAAGAGGTAGTTTTTCAGGCATTGCGGAAAACTTAAATGGATAGATCTTTATTCGCAAAGTGTCATGTGAATTTAAAAAAAAAAAACAAAATTCAGATGTGGAAGGACGTTAAAACAAGTTAAGGAAAAAGTTTTAAAAAGAAACATGGTGTGGTAAGTGAGGACACCAGGAAACTGAATTTTTTTTTTTTTAATTTAGTTTGAGATCAAGGGGTAACATAATAATAATAATATCTGTAAATCAACACGATATTTATGTTCATTGACATGTTTGTGGAATAAAGGTCATCTCACGATAAATAAATAAATCATCACATTTGTGCTTTATTGATATTTAGTAAATGTTGAAAAACTGAAGTGCGTAATGTCTGTTTTTCCATTAAAATTTCGCACATGCGCCTAATGGAAAAGCGAGTAATGATCACCGTTACATGCAGAGATGTATAAAGTACTGCAGTAGAAGTACAAGTGCTACATCAGAAAACTGACTTGAGTAAAAGTTGAAGTGTTCTTTAAAAATCAGACTTAAGCGAAAGTACTAAAGTATTCACATTTTTTTGTCCTAAAGTATTGCAAGTAGATGTATGTAAAAAATTATTACTCAAGAACTGAAAGTAAAAGTACAATTTAAAGTACTGTGTAACTAAAAGAAAGCAGTCACAAGTTTCAGTATCT
This sequence comes from Ostorhinchus rueppellii, assembly GCA_030068375.1. NCBI lineage: Eukaryota > Metazoa > Chordata > Actinopteri > Kurtiformes > Apogonidae > Ostorhinchus > Ostorhinchus rueppellii. The sequence continues at coordinate 10,652,236 of JAQQZY010000013.1, read as the reverse complement.
TTCTATATTTAATATTAAGGCACAAC